>CM032179.1:14133370-14166568 GCA_018908115.1 Anopheles rivulorum
CCTCCAGCACGCCGTGTTCATTAGCCAGCATCATCATTTGTGTTCCGAGTCTCGTTCGGTGTGGACGCACGCGTGTTGTCGGCGTGGTAGTCGCGTCGCGTTTTAACAGTTCAGCTCAGTGCTTCGTAAAGAATGTTTACAGCAATAGAAAAATTGTGGTCAACACATGCTAATCCTGGTGGATGCATTATTCAAACCACAACGATCAGATAAAGCCAAGCATTCGGCGCTATTTATGTTCGCATTTGTTCGCGGTCGCGTGTGAGACGCTGGAATAACCGGCACGGTTTCGCTGTGGTGTGCTGTATTACAATATTATTATTATCGTAGCGGCTTGTATACATGACGGATGTAAAGTGAATATCCATTTTGTTTTCGTGCTACCGAGTGGCAGTGAAGCAAGTGAAGCAAGTTGCAATTTAATTTACAGCTCATGCTTTGTCGAAGCTGTGAGCTGATCAAAGCATCCTTAGTGTGTGCAGAGTGTTTATTTTTTCTTCTTCGTAATCGCTTGCTGTGTTGAAAGAAAGCGCACCAGCGCACTGAAATAACGCCCGAGAAAACAGCCGGGCGTCGAGAGTCTATTATTACAATCAAAGCAGCAAGCGACAAAAAGTGCGTGCAAAATTCCCCTCCTGTTGGAGAAAATTGCAAAGGAGCGAAATCGAATCGCCGCCAGTTTTCCGGCACTGTGTGTACGGCGAGCCGGTTCCGTCGTAGTTCGTGGTGGTAGTGGTGCGCGCGCGACCGTGTTGTGTACGTGAGCTGGGTGGGTGTTTTCGGTCCCCTATTTTGTGCGGTGTTTTATTTTGCTGCCCGGTAACTTTTCGGCCGGCCAGAAAACGTGATGTAAAGTGTGTATGTAGGCGTGAGTGCGTGCTCGGCGCATTAATTGGTGTTAGTGCAAGGGTCGTAACGAAACACAGGCCGCTCGGTTACGGGCAGAGTGATGCACCGTCGGTGCGAAATGTGCGCTCGTGTGTGAGAGAATTCTACCAGCCAGCCAGCAAAGAAGAAAGCAAAGCGAAAAGGAAAGCAAAGCAAAAAGGAAAGAAAAGAAGGCACCTGTTCAATGTGTTTGCAGCAGTATCGTTGTTTACCGGTGTGCTACCGTGTGCCAGTGTGTGAGTGTGCATATGTTTGATCGGGTATTGCAGAAGCAAAGCATATCAAAGCAAGCTGAAATTAGCAAACGCCGGTAGTGAAAAAGTGCAGTCACAGAACGGTGTGCGGTGAAGCTAGCAAGCGTATCGAAAATGGCCGCTTTACGGCGGTACGGATGGATGGCCAGATGGGCCGTCCTGCTGTGTCTGCTGCCCGGTGCGTTCACAATACAGCAGCAGCAGGAAACGATCGTGACGCACGAGGTAGAGCCGAGCGTGGCCGGTGAAGAGTTTCAGCATCACAATCGGTGCGAACCGATCACGATTCCGTTCTGTGTTGGCATACCGTACAACAGTACGATAATGCCGAACCGGTTCGGCCATACCAAGCAGGATGAGGCCGCACTCGAGGTGCACCAGTACGTGCCACTGGTAAAGGTCGATTGCAGTCCGGATCTGAAGTTTTTCCTGTGTCTGCTGTACGCGCCCGTCTGCACCATCATGCCGTATCCGCTGCCGCCCTGTCGGAACCTGTGCGAAAGTGCACGGGCCTGCGAAACCATCATGAAAACGTTCAACTTCCAGTGGCCCGAAAATCTGGAATGTTCCCAGTTCCCGGAGAACGGTGCCGGCAGTCTGTGCGTGTCGAAGGACAACTCCAGCGAAACGACACCGATACCGACGAGCGCGTCCTCGCCAGGCTATCCGACCAAAACGGTCGCCTCGCCTTACATACCGCCGCACCGGAAATCGTCCGGTTCGTCGGTTGGTGTGGCCGGAGCCGGTACGGGTAGCGGTGGTGTGGTCGGTACACACCGTGATTTGGGCTTCATCTGTCCGGTACAGCTGAAGGCACCGACCCTTATGGGCTACCAGTTGACCATCGGTGGAAAGGTAAGTTTCCTTTGCGCGGTTATCGTCTTGGGAAGGTGTCTTGGGATCTTGAGCAATTGAATAACACGTGCGACGATAGAGACTTTGTTGTATCGTTTTTAACGCTTTCTTCTGAGTTGCATATTTGAAAGTTATGTATGGGCCTTCAAACAAAACCATTTATTTGGCTTACTAAGTAGAAAACAATTATGACTCATAAAACAGTTTTAAGCTCTCAAATGAACTAAATTCGCCTAATTACTATGCTCATGCGGTGTCCTTGTCATGTCATTAGAATGACACCGTACAACCTCCATTTTACTTGTTTACCTTCTCGCTTAATAAATATAATAAATGTACGGTTAACTTCGTTAAACAGCATTCAACCATGAATAAAGAAACAAAACACTCATATTTATTACAAATACGTCGAAAAGTCAGTATTACGGCTAATTATGAATAAATACATTATGATCATTCAGGAAAATGTTACAAATAGAACGTGAAAGTAAATGCAAATTAAGACTAATGTTAATGTGATTTTTTAAACGAAAAACTGTTACAATTATTATAAAGCAGTAAAACTTTAGCCAAAAGATCCTTGCATTTGCTCCTCTCACATAAAGTTTGGCATTTACTTCAATATTTCCTAAAATATCAAAATTTCTCTTATTGTAATTGTAACCTACCCATTACTACCGAAAAATGGTGCATTTATCCTACTTCTTTGAATTTTGTTTTTTGTTTCTTTTGTGACTGCAAATCTTTTTCAATTTATGTTAAAAACGTCTTAATTGACATCAATTGATGTTAATGGAATATTCCACATCATGAGCTCACTACTTCAACGGGTTAATGTTTTCCGTTCACATTTAAAATGAATGCTTTTGTCGGAACATTTGCTACAAATCCGCACTCAGAAATGTGAAACTCGAGCATTCGGTAACGCTTTGCCCTTTTCACACGTGCCGGTATGCAACATAATAATAGTTCTTTGTAGTTTGGTGTAGCACCAGACGTGGATGACTTCCGTACCACATGCCGGTTGCAATATTTGTCGTAAACAAGGATGGACACCTCGCAATGGTGGTGCGGTGCGATGGTAATGGGAGAGAACACGGGGCCATATTTCCACCTACACCAGTCCGATAGGGTGCAAAATAAAACGCTCGAAATGTGACACACGCTGCAATGCTGCTCGGTTCGGAATTGTATCACATGTACCGACCAGATCTTGCACATGGTCTCCTTCTCGGGGGTGCCTTAATCGCATCCCGAAGGACGTAATCCGATTTTCGGTACACCGGATGCACCGGAAAATTTACCCATATCTGTTTAGTGTCTGTGGAAAAGTATGTCAATGGGCATGAAATTGTGTGGACACTTGTGTGTATCCTGGTTTGGAGAGCATCAAGTGAAGGAATCTTTGCTCACGAAATAGTAACAACAAGCAGGTAAAGGTTTTACATCTCCTTGTGCTGTGTAATCTTCACTCTAGGAATGAATTCTTGCACTGACTTTTAATCAGCCGGAATGCTCACACACTTTGGAGCTAAATCGGTTCGATTGCACAATGCTGACCATGTTTCTAGCAATTTGATTTTGGGCCAGTATTAGATTTCTTCCACAAATGCGTTGCATTTATTGAACGATTCCGTCTGTTGCATTTTGCAAAATGTATTTCTATATAAATGTGGTACTCCACACCAAATCTCAGATTGTATCTCGGAGTGTTCGCCAAGAGAGTCTGGTTCCGGTTTGCATAACGCACGCCGGATTAAGCCCAGAAGCAGACGTACCCAATGTACAGGAAGAAATGATTCAATATGAGCCGCAACTCTTGGCTCTGGCACGCTTTGTGTGCGTCCGCAAGCGTAAGTAAAAGGGTAGAAAGACACGGACGTAGGGAAGGGGATGGTTTCCGGTTTAATTGCTTCGTTGCCGACAGGATTAGTAAAATGATTGCTCCAGAGCGCTAACCAACACCACACCAAACATTTGAAGTCCGCATGAGAAAAGCACCAAAAAAGCGGTTCCCTACCACCGTACCGTGTGTGTACCGACGCGAGGATAAAGAATCATTTTCTGCTGCAGTTTAGTAGCATTTGTTTGATGGCAAACGCAGTTGCACTTGGTCGGAGTTTGGAAATTGGGGAAATAGCTTTTTGCGAGCGAACGTGAAGAGCAAACGTTCGGTAGGGAACGTCTAAGCTAAAGTGCAGCAATTTAACTTGGCTGGTGATGGATGATAGCAGTGGGTAAACAGCCAACGCCAAAGATGTTGGATACACGGACATAGATATAAAGCGGGAATTTAGCCGCTGGAAATCTTTTGTATCTGGTGATCACTGATGCTGACGGTCGTTCGGTACCGTTCTGCCGTTGACAAGTGTTCTGCAGTGTTGATTGCAAGATACCGACAACAGAAACTAAAGTTCCTGCCGAAATTGTGGCACCGAAATACGAGAGGAGTAAGAGCAAAAGGCCCTCTGATTGAGGTGAAATCGTCAAGAGATAGCACTGATTTACCCGGGGTTAATTAAGTTTTTTGAGCTAGAATTCTTGCCGTCCTGATTAGCCGGGAAATCACCGCTGTTGGTGGCGTTCTATTCTCCGGCTCGGCCATTCTTCACGCGAACACCATTCTAAATTGAAAGTCTTTTCCGGTGTCCTTTCACGAGTTTTTTTCGCTCGTTAGTTCCACCTTTATTTTTGGTGCAAGTTCTCTGGAACTCTTTTGCATTCTAACATTCTTTCGACGCACCAGCGATCTTTGGGAGCATTGTTGGAGAAGTTATGGCAGCTCGTTGGATGCACTCACTTTTCAAACTAAAAGAAAAAAAAAAAACAAGGAATAGTACCACCTTTATGCACTCGTTTTGCGCTTATCCTTTGAACTGCAGCGAAAGTTTTGAATAAAAAATCAAGATACTATCCTTAAAGCCAGCAGCCAGCCGAGTGTACTGATCAACGGGGATATCAGAGAGTCAGGATCCCGGCAACTGGTAAGACCCTTTCAGTGATTGGAATAAGGAATAAACGCGAACGATATCATTATAGAGCATAGAAAACGGGAAAAAGTATTCGTCCTCTGCTTAGGTGCGTGCCGTGCCGGGCGCTGTTGCTGAGCGTGGTCGTTTTGCTTGTCAGCGCTCCAATGAGCCGGATTGTTGTTTTGTATGTGTGCTCCTTTTCAGGCTCTGGAAGGATCCATTTCCCGCAACCGTTTTGTGTGGTGCTAAAAAACATGGCAAAATCTGGTAGTCCCGAACGCCATCGGCCATCCATGCCCGATCCCAAATGTTCACCGAATGCAGGTTCCCGGTGCCTGGTGCAGGGAAGATGCGAAAAGGAAAAGGTTTGGGTAAAGTTTTTCAATTACATCTACACCGGGTGATGGTTTTTCGTAGAGAGTGGTGGGCGATGAGTGCGCTATGGTATCTCGTCGCTCTTGCTGTGGGGAAAAAAAAGGCTGTGTGTTTCCTCTACAATATTTTTCACTCAACCCTGTGTTACTCTTCAGTGGGCCATAAAAAAGTGGAGATGAAGCTCACGTCTCACGGCTGGAGATCGGGATGGAGTTGGATATTGGTCCTCTGCCCGGTACTTATGCAGTCAGTTCCCGTTTACCTAGTGGTAGCTGCTGCCTGCGCTGTAGTGGCTTGTTAATTCGGAGCATTTTCTTGTTCGTTTTTCTTTTCGTTCCTTGTCGGCGATCCCTGCTGTTTCCTTTCGCATTGAAGCAGAGCTGTGGGAATCATGACTCCACCCGTTGGCAGGCGTTCGATCGCTTTTATGAAATCGTAATCAAACTGACTGTTATGTCGTCGTCGTTGTACATCGTTCGTGTAACGTGGTTCACCCACTAGGCGAAAATGATAAAAGACAAAAAAGAAAACGACGATAGCAGGATAAGCTGCAGGGGATAGTTATCTACTTTTTACTGGAATAATGGTTAATCCTAGCCACCCGGACCTAGTTTCTCCAAGTTCGTCCTGCACTGATGGTACCGACTCTTTTACCGGGGCTTGGTGATGCTCGGCTCCATTTTCGGATAGGACCACACGTGTGTGTACGCTCGATTCCAGAAGGGTCGCTTTTCAATTTCGCACCCTTGTTCCCCATAGCCAGGGGGACACCTTTCAGTGCCGTTGGCGTCCGCCGATGTGTGATTGTGCATTCGGGGATGAAACACGAATCTCTGTCTCACTGTCGCCGACGCCCGGTCACCAAGATCGGTCGCCGTACGAGTAAAAGACACGAAAACTTTCTTTCGGCTCACTCGGCGGAAGGTATGGGTGTTCGTTTAGACGCATCTGTTCGGTGCCGTGAGTTGTTTGATTAATTTTTTTTTACTCTTTCTTCCACCAACTATGAGAGGGATGGAGCTGTAGTTTTTGTGACGTCGGCTTGCGAAATGGTACTTCACCGTTGTCCTACGATGTCGAATAAAAGGGTATTATCGGTTTTTATTTTCCATGGGCAATCGGGAAGCTTTACACATGCGGCGAATGTAAGCCTCTGGTTCTGGCTTGAGCATCTCAGTTGGGTCTGTATATGAGTGTGTGTGTGTGTGTAATGACTCTGGTAATGGGACGCAAAACATGAATGGGACTGACTCTATTCATAGCATTTCACCATTGAATGGTGCTCGCCTATACCACAGCAAAGCTGTTTTGGTCGTCAGTATCTATGCTCTTAAAACTGATAAAATGGAAAATGCATTAAGAGCTACACTACATTTAGTGAGATATATTAAAATTGTATCATTTTTATTGAACAAAACAGTGCTGTTTATCTCACATGCAATTTTTAAAACAGCCAAACTAGAGCTAATGTATCCTGGTCATGGCACCAGCTTTCATGCATATGAAACATTTCAAAAGCTATTCATTTTGAAAGTGTTTTTCATTAAGCAATCTCTTAGAAATAATATCGTTGAAAAACTGATAGAAATACTAAACATACAAAAATACAAAGAAAAAAAAGTTTGTGGAAATGTGTATTATTTGGAAACTATAAATAAATACAAATATATTATTTAATTTAAAACTTTACACGAGCTGTAAGTCTTTAACCAACGATGGCCAGATGATTTAACAAGATAAAACAATCTCCGGTTGGGAAATCCAATTTCTTCGCAACTAACAGAAGGAAGAATGTAAATCATCACCTAGTTCCGATCCATTTTAGACCAAAGCAGGCAAGAACTGTACAGGCGTTCTCCGGATGAAAAGTGAAACAAATAAAAAGCGTGTATATCGCAAAGTCAAATAGTAGTCCCTCGGCCCTTGGGTCTAGAGGAAAAGCGGTCCCGCACGTTTGCTTTGATAATTTCCATTAAATAATTGACACAGTTCCACTCCACTTAGGGTTCCAACACCAGGCAGGATTGTACCGCTTGCAGGCTGTTTTGTCGTTTCTTCCGGACTAAGAGCCCTTCAAGTGAAAATGGGGCGAATGCGTTGGGTCGTCAGAAAATGCCATTAGAAGTTACGGACACGGTACGGTCGCCGCCTCAGCCCAGCAAGTGGGATATGTTCTGTTAGTCGTGTGAAGGCTAGTGACGGGAACTTTGTTGACGCATTTCGGTTTACCTTTTTTGTTCGCCCCATTCCCTTCGCTAGCTGCACGAATCTCCAAGTACTTTTCGACTTGCTTCTCAGCGCGTGAATTAACGCGGAGCTGTGTGGCGTAAGTGTTTTTCCCGCGCTGATTTTTTTTGCCTACAGCACATTAATGCTTTGCCTCCCAGAATTCGCAGTGTTTCGTTTTCATTTCTCCCGATGCCGGTGTTGTTTTTCATTCGCGCCCTACAGTAATGGCCAGTTCTGTTCTCAGTACACCGACTCCGGTTCCGGCACGACCGCTTCTGCTCTGGAATTTATTCCTGTTCGTGGCGCTTTTGTTTTATGTTCTTGCGCGGTGACCACTTCCGGTGGGCGGAGTGCAGTGGAGACTGTACAGTTTCAACCCCCCCGTTATGCTTATCACTATTTGCCCTGGCATGTTTATTGTTTCCGTTTATGGCAACGCCGCCTGATGAGCTTTGGCGCCCATTGCGCCTTCTGCTTTCGACATTCATCAGGCGTGTGGCACTAGTGTGGCGGATTGGAGTTCTTCCACTCTGTGGCAGGATTGCTTGGTAGTGGTCTGCAGTTCTTGGTAGGCTTCTCGGGGGCATCAGCACAACTAGGTCAAGAGGATGGGAGTAGTGGTAACAGGACCGAAACACACCAGCTGACGACATCACGAAGGAAGAGTGGAACGTTCGAGAGCAAGAGTGATGAATACATTGCAATCTGATGAACGATGGTCGGGTGGGCAAAAAACTCCGAAACCTCCCACCCCCAGTTCGTAATGATTGTCGCTTCACTTTTCCTGCGAGCTTCTACGTGCCTCGCTCAACGAATTGCGAAGAACCACAATTGAAAGCGTCAAGTGGTCAGCACGAGTGACCGGAACGGGACCAAACGAGACTCCGAGTGACCGAAGCACTCGAAGAAAACGCTCACAATTAGACGAGGACGAGTGTATGATGATGTTTGTCTATTTGCCAATGGTGCCCTTCGCCGGCCACTAACCAAAGTTCGTTATCGGACACCCCGGCACAAAAGGGTGCGCAAGTGTGTGTGTGGTGGGAGGAGCGAGCAGAAGGGGAAGGACTGTGCCGTAGTACGACGCCCTGGGGAGCTGTATGCGTGTGCTGGGAAGGAAAGGAAAACTTCATCCAACCATCCTTGGGAGGGTTTTTGTTTTCGTTTCGTTTCCCTACAACCATTCAGCCGTGGTGTGGCTTTTTATAGGGCCGAACCACCCAGCACACCAGCACTCTGCGGGTGTTAGGAATGTAAGGCCACAGTGGCTCTCGAGATGCTGGGAATGTCGATCTGGGAAGCGTTGATAAGCGCAGGGAGGTTTGTGATTAATGAATGAAACAAATAATGTTTCGATGACAGGGTAACGTTGGTCAGTTTGCAAGTCAGCTAGCCATTACGTTTCACCATACGATTGTTGTTCAGAAAATTAGAAATAAAAGGAACCATACGTATGATAACCAATAGATCACGAGGGCGAATTTAGGATTGTACTATTCCTTACAATTTACCATTGTCACATCACTTTTAATAACATGTTCCGAATAATGTATATCTTATTCTTGTAATAATTTATAATTTTATATTTTATTCTTATAATTTATAATTTTATCTCAAATAAAATAATTGAATTCTAGAAATGGATAAAGAATTTTTAGTTGACAATACTGAAGTGAAACTTTTTAGATTTAGATAGAATTTTGTTCAAACCAATGGTTGCCAAGGAAGTATAACATGTAGTTATGAATTTTATCCTATCCAAGGAATGCACCAGGAATTCTAATGATATGACGATACTGTGATAGTCATAAGATATTCGCATCTCTTTGGTAGAATTTTGTCGAATTCTCAAACCTGTATTTTAAGGACGAATAAAAGACGAAAACATATCTCGTGCAAAACACTTTAAAACTTTAAATTGCTCACTCCCATCCATTCAGCAGAAACCGAGGAAGACTTGCAAGGTTCGCTACAATGTGAGAATTATAGCAGAAGCTCCCTCGGTTCTAATCGTTTCTGTAGCTGGACCACTTGTTTGTCGCTTTGGTGTATGAATGTCAATAAAGCATCATCCAGCTGGGACGGACGGTTTGGGTGGGGATCGTTTTGAATAGCAAATTCGATCACGAACGACCCATAAAGAGACGGTTTGACATTCGATAAACAGATTTCTATTCGTTTGCATCATGCCCACGGAAGTGTGTGCCTCGCTGGTCCGTCCTTACGCTGCACAGGACATTTTCCCGTGGCCGTGTGGCCATGTGTATGTAATGTGTATGTATGTGGTCGCTATGTAAGAGGAAATGTTTATGAGCATAAATATGTGACGCTCTGGGTGGACTCGATGCGCCGCCACGGGCCGGGACGAATATTAATGTGTATGTGTGGTGCTCGCTTTATTTTTTGTGGTGGTCCTTTATTATATGCTATTCGCATTACAGACGAAAGCTTTCAATCCTTGCCACACCCGGCATTAGCGAGGCAAATAATGTAAACTAAGTGTACGGTGTAGCCGTGTGATATTGTATGTGCGGGCAAAGCCGTCTGTTGAATATTAATTCCAACGTTCGTTTGCCGCCTGCACTCGATAGAATGAGTTCCTGGTTTTTTGAATGTAAAATGTAAAATTTAACTCTCCCGTCGTTCCTGGATCACTCCACTCTGCTGCCCCTCTGCCAACCAGGGGGAGAAACGATGCGCCACACTGGTAGAGGTGGCTGCCTGTTCGTGTAGCATTTCAATTTATCATCATATTCCCAACTCCCAACTTGCCACCTTCTGCCGGAAAGCGAGCAGAGCGTCAAAGCAAAAGTGTGTTTTCGGTACATTTCTCGCATTCACTTTCCACACATACACACAAGAGAGCTAGAAATTACTGTACATGTTTTGCGAGCTAAGTTAATTAGCAAAATTGAAGCAGTAAAGTAATGGCGACTTGTACGGCGAATTGCGTGCGTGTGTGTGTGTTGTGCTTTCCATGGACGTCAGGCCACTTCCGGATTGTTGTGCGCCAACGAAACGCAACGCAATCCAATTTCTCCGCCAAGTTATCAGTGTCGACTTACTCGGGGGTTTTGCTTCCACTTTTGTTGTTGGTGGTCGCGCTGTGTGTACATATTAAAAAATAAGACAAGCTGTGTTCGTTGGGAAGGTACGGGGGCACACCGGGGCGACCGTTTTGCGTCTTACGGACATCGCCCCTAAACCGACCGAAAGAGCTAAGGGCTGGGGTAGGTAATATTCGAGATTCTTTTCTCGCTATGCTCTATATTGTCCGGAACCGGTACGCACCGGGTTCACCGTGCTGGGATGATAACGTTTATGTAATACGGTCACGTTCGGATGTCCTTTCACAACACAACCCGGACACAGACCGATTGCACCTTACTGGCGCTTTGTTCAGGGGTTGATCGTTCTTGCCGATGGTCCTATAGTAACACGGTAACGCTCTGTCTCTGCATGTCTTCGGCCACATCGTGCCCCATCGTCGAAGCGTCGTTCAGTAACAGCTGAATGTCACCGGGCGCGACCATGTGATTGGCTAAGGGTTGTGTGAGACGAGCGAAAGTTTTGCTGCTTTATTTTTTTTTTGCTGTTGCTGCTGCTTGCTATACGCCCAAATTTCAGGGACTCGACCGTTCGAAACTTGCCCATATCCAGAGGTCTCTCTGCCCAGCAGTTTGGCTGCAGCTAGAATTGTGCGCTCGTCCGTGTCCGTTGGTTTGCGATAACAAGCCGACAGCCGCGTGGTGATGGGTGAAGAATTTGTAGTCATCGTTGGTGAATTTTTTGGTCGCTTTTGCTGCCGGCGCTCTTCTTTAAAAACTCACCGGTCACATAGGCACATCCGGCTGTACGGCGACGAGGACGACGCTAGTTATCCTTTTTGGCTTGCAAATGGGCCGAAATGCGGACCGAATGAACCGGGACGGAATTGGTAATGTGATTTTTGGTAGGTTAAAGTGGGTGTTTTTTTGGTTGTTGCTAGTTTGTTGGTAAAGGCAACAGTGGATGTGGAAGTGTTACTGGCTCGTCGTCGTTATCGTGATCCACGTCCATGTCGAGATGTGTCATCTTCGACGGTCGTTCGGTTGCCAACTTCCCAAAAAACTCCAACACACGGGACGGGACACAGATCTTTGGCAGCTCTGTGTCACTCGGGATGGAGCTGCTCTGTAGGAATTCTCGGTCGAGTTGTAAGTAGTAAAACCCGGAACATCGGCGGAAGCGGAAAGCTTGTTAAAAATTCCAGACCTTTCCGAACCGCTCGCCACATTTTGAACAATTTCGGGATGCGCCGTTGAAGATTAAAATAGCTTTAGCAGAGGGAAAATGTTTTTTTTTGCTGTTTCTTGTGGAATCAGAATGTGTGTGCCATTCTGCAAATATTTTGTGGGGGAAAGAGACACTGTCTCGTGAGAGAGAGTGAGTGGTGAATCGTTATTTTTAATATGCTTCGCTTGCTTTCAAAACTCACTGACCATGTCCTTGCTCGGGAGGACCTGTAAAAGGTGTCTTCAACCTCGGGCGAACAAAAGACCTGTGCTCAGTTTGCAGGCGGAAGTGCTGGTACAGGACTGAAACCAATTATCAGGTTCGCTAGCNTGCTGTTTCTTGTGGAATCAGAATGTGTGTGCCATTCTGCAAATATTTTGTGGGGGAAAGAGACACTGTCTCGTGAGAGAGAGTGAGTGGTGAATCGTTATTTTTAATATGCTTCGCTTGCTTTCAAAACTCACTGACCATGTCCTTGCTCGGGAGGACCTGTAAAAGGTGTCTTCAACCTCGGGCGAACAAAAGACCTGTGCTCAGTTTGCAGGCGGAAGTGCTGGTACAGGACTGAAACCAATTATCAGGTTCGCTAGCCAATAGACATTACCCGGGTTTGTCTCATGGTTAAGTCCTTTCAGGCGATCCAACAGAATCGATGGTTGTTGGTGTTCATGTATGGATGGTTATCCTTTTTTTTTGGTGAAAGCGTCGTCTACCCAACGGATATGGTTGACTGATGAAGTAGAAGCGGGCGTGGGCAGGTCCTTTCGTTGCGTTGCGTTCGCAGATGTCTATTCCTGGAAGTGGCGTTTTCGCAAATATAAACGATGATGATGATGATTCCAAATCGCTGCTGCTAGTCCGGGAAATTGGTACTTTGGTATTTTGGGCTTACTGGAGCGGCTTATCATTGCCAAACATCCGTACGACAAGCGTTCAACATTACGCGACTTTGTTTCGTTTGCGCCGCGTTACATCTTGCCTTTATCGTTATTGCGCTAAACGATTCTTCATGAGTGAGCATGAAATTTTGATTTCTATTTCGTTTTTAAAGTAATTTTCAACAAAAAAAAGGTTTAATATTTGACACGTCAGGAAGGATAGATGGAGGATCGGTTTTTCTGTGTTATCTTTGAGTTAGAGCTTAATAGCTTACTGCATGTAATGAGGAAAACTTGGACGAATTGCGTCTCTCCAGCTATTGGTTCCCAGCGTTTGGAGAAGATGTTTCGGTCAAAAGCTCAAAGTCAGCAGGACTTCGTAGCGGGATGTAGTGCTCAACTTTGGCCAAAGAGTGCAAACTTTGTAAAAACGTACTGGCGATGGTACTGCCGGCTACTAGGCTCGGCAGGAAAATACCGAAACGGACATGAAAATGAACTGTCGCCCTGTACCTCGCGCTGGGTTGGGAAATTTAATTATGAAATTCTTCACCGAAGCTCGTGCCTGTTTTGGCTTTCAACAACCCGGGTTTTGTGCAATGTTTATGGAACGCCCACGCGTACGTCCACGGGTCTATTTAATGATCATTCAGCATATTTTACGCGCTTGTCAGAATAATGTGCAGAAGTAAAGCAATTTAGCACCGTGCTATTTTGAGAAGATTTGTGTGAATAGGATGTTATTATTATGCTAATTTTGGGATAATAGTTGTTGTGGATCTGAATCAGTTGAAGACGCAACATGTAATTTGTGTTTATCCATTAAAAATATATATTATTCTTGTATTTGATTTTAGAAATAAATGGTTTGATTTTTGTAATGTTTACAATATTTTTAAGATTTTGTTTTAATAATTTTGTTTTAATAATTTTAAAACTGTTCATTTCTTTGTTTCGCTATGTTTCCTACTTGATATTATGTCTAAAATTTGCTTTGAATGAAAGGTAAACCGAACTTTTCCAAAAGATCATAAATCATTTATCAAGATTCGTAACGAAGACTGACAGGATCAAACCTGCCGGTGGAAATATTCATGACAAATGTTTGACACGTAAAAGCGGTCCTAATTTGGCGCCATTATATACTTTTCCCCGGGCCAATTACGCCATCCTTTAAATTGGTTTTATTCGATGATTCCTAAAAATAACACGCAACCAAACAAACGACAAAGCACAAATTCCCCCTTTTCGATTGCTGCTAGTACCTTCCAGACTGACATTCCGTAACGAAAAGCATCCATCAAGTCACAATTTCCCTTTTGTTCGGTGAAATGCTTTAGAAAAAGGGCACACACACACACTCATACATGCTTACCCGAACAAAAGCGTCCTTTAACGATCGTCGGTTTTTTCCGTAAGACCGATGGTGGCTTTCATTATGCAGCAGCGCAATATCCGGTACTGGGCAAAAGCAAAAACCTGTCAATCGATAGGAAGGTGTCATTCAATTATGTTTTCTCCGACCCATTTCGTTATCCGTTGGGCTTGGTGTGCGCTGTCTGGTACAGAACCGGGTACGTTTTTTTTATGCTGGTGCTTTTGTGATGGCAGCTGCGAGCTGCCGGTAATCGTAGAATGAGCCGTGTAAGGTGTTACTCTTCTGGCAGTAAAGGAAGAGTCGTCGAGAGTTTGGGAAATATAAATTCGTCTCCTCCAAGGGCGCATTCACGCTTAGCCCTAACACATCATCTAATTAAATCGTCAAAACCATTCTATTTCTTTAAGCCCAACACTCTCGATCCCGATCTTCGCATTCTGACCCAGATCAATCAAGATATTGGCGTTCCAATGGCACGGTATCCTGCGCTACAGCTTCCCTCCGTACCTGAAATTCTAGCATAAGAGTAGGAGTTTTATTTTATTCTCTTTTCGTTGGGATTGTTTTGCCCTGCTGTGAGGGAAAATGTATAGGCTAACACCGGCATTGGCAGCCTTTGCCGGGCTTGAAGGACCCAGCGCTTGGTTTACCTTCCAAGCTTCCAAGAAGGAGGAACAGGCAAAAAAAAAACGCACCCGAGTGATGTAAAATTTACGACCATTTAAGGCAACGTGTTCATACGTTCGGTCTGACAGTCATCCTTCTTTTCCGAAGAGTAACGCGTTCGCAGCACAGCAGGGCGCGGTTGTAAAATTACGGCGAAGAGGCAATAAGTAAAGACTTGTCGAAGAGGTGAAGTTTGCCTGGTTGCTGCCTCTGCTTCAGATCAAATCCCGTAAAAATGGGCCGTGTCATGGGATGGGGATGGATAAGGTTTAGGTTGAGAACAAGTAAGGGAAAAAAACTGAAGAGAGCACGGTGTACTGCGATATATATGAGGAGAAGCGTTCATTTAACGCTCGATTTCCATTCGGTCGTAAACTGCTTAAACTTCACCGGCATGTTTGGATGTGTATGGTATCTCACCTTTAGAAGAAAAATGACACACTTTCTCGAAAAAAAAAGCAACATGCTGTGGAACACTTTAGATTGGATTCTGTATCACCAGGAATTCTGGGGAATTTCTCCAAGGACACAATATTTCGTAGTGCAAAGAAAAAAAAAGCAGGGGAAGCAGATGACTTCCGATACGGTTATCTCCATTGTAAACTTCTCCCTCCATATCTTCCCCCCTTCCCCCAACCCAACTGGTGGGTGGGTTTAAAAAAGAGTTAACACTCAACATTCGTCCCCGGCAAAAAGGTAGAGAAAGGTTCTCTCTTCTAGGGCGATAAGTTTCGTCCGTTCTGTGAGGTTAGGCACACTCACACCCGTTCCACATGGTGGCAATAAAAATGCGCAATAATTTCCCTTTTCCGGGGTCGATGATGGTGATAAAATTTCGCGGCGCGTCGCGAAAAAATGGAGCCATAAATCGCACACACCACGACGGCAAAAGGGACAATGACACAACTGGAGAGAGAGAGAGAGAAAAAAAAACTGGAGACCGTTTTCCTCCGATGTGTCGTGACCTTCAATCTCGGATGGCATGGATTTCATATTTCACTGTCAAGTCGGTGACCGTAGCGGGCAGAGATGTGAGTAGGTGGATATTTGATCCAGGATATTCCGCCAAGGTGCTTTGTTCGATACCGGATGAAAGGTGCAAAGTTCGCTTCCTTTTTTTTGGTGGGTGGTTGTGAATGATCTAAAGGTGTGATAATGCGCGCTGTCTGATTCAACCACGTTACGAAGCATTGAAGGATAAGATCCAACCGGAACAACACCGAGGCTAAAAAGTTCCGGATATTTGTTGGTAAATTTGCCATATCCTTCACACGCTCAGTCGGGAGTTGGAGTTGGCGAAATGTGTTAAATTTAAGCATTGTTTGTGCGCTCCGTTCTTGGAGCAGAGCAGTGCCGCTGAGCGCCTTTCTAAGCAAGCATGCGAAGGAAGTTCGGGGAGATGATTGCGAAAGTTTCGGGCAATCGGATGTTTACCTTTCGGAAACAGTTTGCGGCACCCCGGTTTATGCTCGCAAGTTGGGTGCTGCCGTGGCATGCAGCGAGGTGAACTGTTGTGTGTATAATAGAGATTTAATTATTTACGGCAAGAGGACGCCTGCATGTTGGTGGTGGTGGTGGTTTGCAGAAACGTGCGGCCGCACACGGGGATTTGGTGGATGATGGTGCTTTTAACTGGTCTCTCAGGATCGATTTCAAATCTCATAGGTCATCTCATGGATCGGCGTCGTTCGGCAACGTTAGGATGGTGTTGCCGAGCAGGATTGATAACTTTGCCAGAAAACCGTTTGCGAAGCGATGAAGGAACGTTATTTCGGAAAGCGGAAAACCCTTTGGCGAAGGT
Organism: Anopheles rivulorum; assembly: GCA_018908115.1. Lineage (NCBI taxonomy): Eukaryota > Metazoa > Arthropoda > Insecta > Diptera > Culicidae > Anopheles > Anopheles rivulorum. The sequence continues at coordinate 14,149,942 of CM032179.1, forward strand.
ATGCGAACCTAACCGAGGACTGGGATTATAAAACCCTCCATAGAAATAGGCATATAGCGGCGTATTGATCCTCGGGCATCGTTCGGGAAGCTTTACCATAGCATCTCCACACCAACGTTCGTATGGGAATGGGGATGACGACGGTCAAGTGGTGTGTGTGTGTGTTTTTTTGTGGTCAAATGTTTTGTTTTGTGTGCGTTTGGATTTATACCGCGTTTTGGTATCTTTAATTCATAAGCCGGCCGGGTATTAGCGTAATGGGCGTAGAACAAGTGAACCGAGTGGGAAGTAAAACTCCAACGCCAACCTTCGCCAAGGTTGTGTTTTCGGGGCGGAAAAAAGGGTTGCAGTTAAAATTAATAGAAAGAAGCAAGAAAAGAAAGCAACAAGAAAGCAGTTAAAAGCGTAACGAAAGCGGGGTTCTTGTTTGGGTGGGGGGAAAAAATGGAAAAAAAAAACCACCCCATCGACAGTGCGGGACAGTAATATAAATATTTAGATAAGGAAAAATTCATTTGTATGCTTTGCGGTGATGTTTTATGCATCGATTATATGAAAGTTGGGTGATGCTTTTCTCAGACCGTCACAAAAAAGATACAGTGGCAAGGTAGAAGGACAAAGAATGTAGAAGAAGGGATACAACAACAAAAAAACGAACGTTAATTAACATTTCATCCTTGAACGTTGGTTATTATTTTGTTTTTGTCGGTATTTTTGTGTGGTAGCATTAAAATTATGGTCTATTACCGAAAAAAAAACCCTAGTGTCCCTAAACCCGTTGAACCGTTGCGTGTTTGTTTTCTGCTCTTATTCTACCATCCCTTGCAGAAGCCTTTTTTATGTTTATTACCGGTGAATGATGAGGACAGTTTTGATCATGCCGTAGAAGTTATGGCGGTCTGTCGAATGCGGCTTTTGATAAGAAACTATACACGCGGTGCGACCGAGTCTCAGCTAATGGCGGAAGCACCAGGCTCTGGTTTATTGAATTCTAACCCCCCCCCCCCCCCCGCCCCTGTTTTGCCTCTCGCTACCCCCATACGTGGGGGTCGTTTTTATCGCTCAGCTTCACCATCGTCCATGTGCACCGGTGCACGGTTCATACAGGGCGTTGAGCAGCGGGCAAAAGTTTCCTGTTGCCATCTTTCCCGGGAGGACACGGCAGTAACATTAACAGTTGTTACAACCGAAAGCCATCTCGCCAAATGAAAGCGCCCCGTGTCGAAAAGACACAGTTCATGGGACGGTAGTTTTCTTGCATTTGGAGATTCCTGCTTTTTTTTTTTGTTTTTTGTTCGTGGCAATGGGAAACGGGTCCGTCCCTGATCTTCCCTTGTAAGCCATGCCCGAGGATAAGTTGACTGTAAATGAGCGGCAATTTAGTGGTGAGGATTATTAAAACTTTATCCTGTGTGCCGGCCCGGTTCACGTTCTCTATGCCATCCCTAACGAACCGAACATCATCGGTATTCAGCTTCTTTTTTTTTGTCTTCCTTGACGTGTGTGAGTTTTGTGTTTCTTGGCGATAGTGAATCGTGCGATATCCAGGACAGGTTTTTCATGGCTGATCGTATTTCGGCCGGGAAAAAGGGTGCATAGAAAACTTTACCGCGAAGCAACGACCGAAACGGCTGGTTGATGGATTTTGGCGCAAGTTGGTAGAGATTAACAGTCCTTATTAGAACGTCTAGCAGAGTTGCTATAAATTGTTGAAAGTTGAGAAGTTTAAAGTGAATTTCGTTAAATTTATTTAATTTTCACAAAAATAAATTACCATAAATGGTTGATATAATATCGAAGTGGGTGTGTTCTAATTGAATTAATTTCACACAAAAGAACGTCACAAAATTTGCTGTTTACAGGATGGAGCTATTTTTTAATTAAAATAAGCTCCATTTTGCATTTATGGTACACCGGTTTCGATTAGTTCTACCCAGCAGCTTCGTTTTAAGCGTTTTTGCTGTTTTTTTGGTTCCTCTTCTGATGAGGATTTTTCCTCAGCTTGCACGTAGTTAAAAACTTTCCCCGTCCCGAAAGCTAGTGCCACAGGCGAAGCAAACACAGCTTGTGCGTCCCGATCGTTGGCACAAAAGGCCATCGAACAGTGCGATCGCGCACCGTACCAGCGGCACATGTGGTGCCGGTGTGGCACAAAACGGCAAAAGTGTCTAATGGGCCCCACCCACTGGGATGCGCTGTCATCGCCTTCTGAAATTGCCAAACTTTGCGATGTGGCTTGCAAAAGAACAAGAAACTCGTAGAAAAAGAGGACAAAAAAAACCTATCTAACTCCTCCGCCGAACGTCAAGATCAGGAGCGAACCAAGTAGAGGAAAGTGTAGTTATACTTATCCACTTTGGTTGTTAGGTTACAGCGCAGCGTCGTGTGTCTGGAAAATGGAAGATAAAGCTAGCATCTTCCTTGTGTGGAACTGTAGCAGATCCTGTGAGACACGGTGCCGTCACGATAACCAACAGTTGTCGGGATCAGTACGATGATGCAACGAAAATAACTTACCCAATTAAGATCGTATCGTGAAGTTTGTCTTTATTGGTGATGATTGGCATGCAGAGGTTTCCAAAAAAAAGTAAAAGGAAGCAAACCCCAAATTCATTTAAAAAGAAAATAAAGCAATTCGATTGCGCTTCATATCGCTGCTGTCAAATATTGCTAAGTCCACCTCCAAAAAAAAAAGCCGGACTTCAGGACCATCATTTGCTGGCGAGTATCATCCGTTTTGGGTTTTTATTTGTTGGGGTAGTTATGGAAAATCGTATGATATTTTCCTTTGTTTGCCACTCGTTGGGGACCATCAACAACAACAAGCTTGGGGAATTGGTCAAAGAAAACAGAAAAGACAAACAAATAAATAAAATGAAAACAGAAACCATTTTCGCCCTTACCAGCCCCCCCCCCCCCCACCTTCCCTTTTGAAATCAGCAAATCTCAAAAATCTGATTGGGAAAAATGAGGTTTTTCCCCCACCTTTTAGAGTTGTGGGTGCGAGCCCGCCGTGTGAGATGGGTGAGTTCTTCGGTCAATGAAGGAGAAAGAAAAATGGCTAAAGGATACATACATACATCCCGCGCACACACACACACACACACACACACACACACACACACACACACACACACACACACACACACACACACACACACACACACACACACCTTCTACAGACTATTTTTCAAACGCTTGGACCCGGTACGCATCGGTGGTGTGGTGCGGCTGCCGAGTGTTGGCCATTTTTCCTACGCGTGGGGGTTGGGTAGGGTTGATTTTTGGGTTTGCATGGTTTTGCACCACTATTCGCCCATGTTCCCTTGCGGAAAACACTTCACACTGGTGAGACTCAAATGTTTTGGTTTGGAGCATTGGTTTTTTGTTTCTTTTTCTGTTTTTGTTTTGGGTTGTTCGGCGCGTTGACTATCTCTTTCACAAGATATCGCCACGAGTGGACGTGTAAAAATGGAAGCGCAGCGGGCTGGGTGGGAAGGGAAGCCAAAAGGGGCAAAAATATTTGGAACCGAATGAAATGAAGGAACTTTTATAACCTTCGTGTCTGCATTGGCTGGCAAAAGGTTGGGCTTTTATTTTTTTTTGTTGGGAGGAGCGACGACTGGGAACTGAGTGTCCCCTTTTTTGTGTTTGTCGCTTGTTGCCCGTGCCTTGTTTCCTTGTTGTAGTGTACGGGCGCAGGAAGCCGCCGGTGCCGGAAAACCCCCGGAACCGAGAAGGAAAATGTTACCGCAATAAAGTGCCAATCGCAGTGTCACCGTGACCGAGAGGGGGGAGGGGGGGGGTGTGTGAGTTGGACGCCCTTTAGAACCGGAACAAAACACAGCCTCCCACCACCCGGATGGAGCACAAAAAAAAATGGAGCAAAAAAAAAACAAGGAAGGAAACTAAGGGACGCAAGGTCTGCAAGTTTTGGGAGCTAAAAAGCTAAGTGACAGTAAAGCATACATGCGTGCGACACAAAGTAATAACCCAATTTTACGAGGTCGCTGCTCTCGGCGGCACATGCTCCCCGGAGAGACTAGCTACCGGCCTTTTCCGTACTTACCCCCGTGTTTTGGCAACCCGGGTGCTGGATAAAGATTTGGGACAGTGTACCAAAGTGCGAGAGATGGCACACAGAAAGTGAGCAAGAAATGGGCCAAAAGGCTTTTGTGTGTGCGAATTCGTTTTCTTTTTGGTACCAGAAAGAAGGAAGGCTTTTCCCGATGGGACGTTACGTAATGGGGGTGTTGAGGCTGGGAGGGGCTGAGGAAGAGGGGTTTTGTTGTGGGAATGCTCTATCTGTCAGATGCCAGTGCATAAGTGTGTGGTGCGGGCTTTTCAGGGTGGGTTGGGAATGAAACCTTATGCTAACGCCGGGTTTATAGTGCCCGGGAGTCCTGCGATATCCCGGTTTGCCGCCTGTACGTGAGCTTTTTCTCCTGTTACTCCGGCAATGGTTGCCGTTCTTGGGGCTTGCCATGAAAGCCTGGGCGCCTGCGAAAGCATGTCCATGGATTTGCTCATGTTTGGACGGTTTGTTACGGTGCACGGTGTAAATTGAAGGAAGGAATGTGCACGGGTCCATCATTAGCATATTCATAATTTACCGGAAATGCTTCGGATGGGTGTGGTGTGTGTGTGTGTGCTTCATTTTTTTCTCTTGAAACCTTTTGTCTCAGTGTTAGTTGTTTTCCCTTTAACCGGGTGTGTTTTAGGTGAACCTTTCTTGTAAGCAATTCCATCGCTGATGGGTGTTTTGCCGGCGCAAAGGATGCAGACAAAATAAGGTTTCGAGTTGATAAAGGAAAGCTAATAAAATGGCAGTGTAATAAATGGTTCGCATTGCTACATGTTTTTTTTTTTAAATAAATATGGCACGATTTTATGAAAGGACTGCGGATGCAATTCCTTATTCTAACAAATTTATTGCGGGTTAGTTAATTTTATTTATTTTTCTTAAATTTATATAATTTCTTGAAATAACAATTATTCATTATAAAAATAATCCACAAAAGTCTTGATTCAGAAGCTATTGCCATTGGATTTCTCCTTTTGAGAACTTTTCCTGTGGACATGCCATTCTGCTGGTGAAAGTGGCGAAAGAAGTTCATTATCTCTGGTAATAGATTTTTCACACCAGATTTGCAAATCAGCACTCGAAGCAGACGGAGTCGTGAATTATAAGAAGGGTAAAAAATTGGTAACGTCTGGTTTCATCCAAACATTCATTTTCGACGATTCGTCTCCTATTCATAATCGTCCAAACCGTCCCAAAAGCTGGTGCGCAAACGAGCGGGAATGAAAGTGTTGAGATAATTCCCCGACACAGAACTGCTCGGGCACAGGTCTCGGGCGTTGGCAAAAGCATTCGCTGAGCTTTAAGTTGTTAAAAACATGTTGGGCGAATGTTTTTTTTTCTTCTTCTTCTTTGCTTTCTGAGTTTTTGGGTGTCTGTATATTTCTAGGAATTGTTTCAGGGAGGATACAAAAAAAATCAAACCATGGCTGAAAAGCATCCAACTCGAAAGCAACTGTTCGTGAGTCTGTTTTTAAGCTTTTTTTGGGTAAGGCATGGGGGGGGGGGTGTCTTTTGTGCCATCATTGTGTAACTTCTGGTTCGTAGCTGTAAAATCCAGCTCTACCGCCGCTCATTCCGCTGTGTTTTGTTGGGGCGAAAGGCTATTTGCGCACAATCTGCAGTCAACGACAGTTGGAAACAGTTCTTTTTGGACAGACGCTCAGTTCTCTTTCGCTAGATTGCGAACCATTTGGACGGGCTTTCATACCCTTCGGCTTTGGGGCTTTGGTATGCGCGGCGTCCCCCTTCCCCCATCTGGGCGACGATTGATAAGAGCGACTCTGAAGGCTGAAAGAAAGCACCATTCACTGTGTCGAGATTGAAACTTTTCGATAAACGGGGTCCACCTGTCCATCAGACGAATGGTGCTCCAAAAGGTCGTCAACGATCTGCTGAATTTCTGGAGTCGGTGCCTCTCGGTCTACCTCGCACGATCTAACGGTAGCATAATGGCTGGTCGTGTGTCGCGTCTTGTTAGATAAATCTGATGCCTAATATTGCTGACACGGTTAGACATTTACCCCGACCGCCAACTCATCGAGAAATCCTCGAAAATAATCGAAAGAAGGCGCGACATCCAGTATGTTTTTTTTTTTCACAGCTACTACCGCCACCTAGTTTTGGCCTGGTGTGAAGTGCGTGTGTCACATGGTTTTTTAATGATTTACGACACTGACACTGAGGTGAGGTGAGCAGGTTTTAGTCTTTTTTTATTATTGTTGGGCACACACACACTAGTATACCGGGGCTGTTATTGTAGGCCTGCGTCATGTTGATATTTGTTAGCAGGTCATCGATATAGAGGCACCGACTCGATTGCGAGTGCAGATAGCGGGGTGGATGTCATAAATCATGCCGGAAAATCGGTCGCATCGAGACGCCCTCTTTGGAGCAGCACGTATCAGAGTCGCATGCCAATGTTTTTGGGTGGGTTTTTGGCTCCAGTACGAATCGCAGCACGTGTTGCTGCGCGTACCGCTTTCAGCGTGGCGGGCTTGGCGTGACAATAACAGTACGCATCCGCAATAGATAGAGGTGGGCTGGGGACGCCCGCGTGGGTGGCTTTGAGGGTGGAGGGATGAAAACATGTATCCATGCCTAATATGCTGCATGAACAACACCCCGGCACCAGGTTAGAGGTATATTGTATAAATGTATTTCTCTCTCGTTTTTTTTTTGTTGGGAGATCGAGGATATTGTGCGTTAAGAGCTATTGGCATTTTATGACAATGCTTCCGCCCACAGGGCGAGAAATACATTAATCAATTTTCTTTGTTTTTGTGTGTATGTGTGTGTGTACGCATTTTCGTAGAATAATAATGCTTGCAGCAATGGCTAAAGCATACACCGTTGGGTCGGCACGATATATTCTCTACCATCGATGATGTTGTATCAAATTTGTAATTGTCGTGTGGCGTGCTTTTGGGGGTGTAAACATGTACATTTGAGTTTGATCACACACGCAGAATCAACAAAGCAGTCACGCACAGCATTAACGATAATGAAGATCGTGTGCTATTACATCTTTTTAATAAAATTATTTCCAATTTTATGTGCAAGAATATAAGTTAGAATATATTAAAAGAAAAAAAAGCTAGAATAATACAATTATTTTCATTTTTTAAGACGAATAATTTATTATAGGCAAATGCATTTCTTATGCTCTTGCTCCAATGTAAATATTATTGCTATAAAANAGTTTTGGCCTGGTGTGAAGTGCGTGTGTCACATGGTTTTTTAATGATTTACGACACTGACACTGAGGTGAGGTGAGCAGGTTTTAGTCTTTTTTTATTATTGTTGGGCACACACACACTAGTATACCGGGGCTGTTATTGTAGGCCTGCGTCATGTTGATATTTGTTACCAGGTCATTGATATAGAGGCACCGACCCGATTGCGAGTGCAGATAGCGGGGTGGATGTCATAAATCATGCCGGAAAATCGGTCGCATCGAGACGCCCTCTTTGGAGCAGCATGTATCAGAGTCGCATGCCAATGTTTTTGGGTGGGTTTTTGGCTCCAGTACGAATCGCAGCACGTGTTGCTGCGCGTACCGCTATCAGCGTGGCGGGCTTGGCGTGACAATAACAGTACGCATCCGCAATAGATAGAGGTGGGCTGGGGACGCCCGCGTGGGTGGCTTTGAGGGTGGAGGGATGAAAACATGTATCCATGCCTAATATGCTCCATGAACAACACCCCGGCACCAGGTTAGAGGTATATTGTATAAATGTATTTCCCTCTCGTTTTTTGTTGGGAGATCGAGGATATTGTGCGTTAAGAGCTATTGGCATTTTATGACAATGCTTCCGCCCACAGGGCGAGAAATACATTAATCAATTTTCTTTGTTTTTGTGTGTATGTGTGTGTGTACGCATTTTCGTAGAATAATAATGCTTGCAGCAATGGCTAAAGCATACACCGTTGGGTCGGCACGATATATTCTCTACCATCGATGATGTTGTATCAAATTTGTAATTGTCGTGTGGCGTGCTTTTGGGGGTGTAAACATGTACATTTGAGTTTGATCACACACGCAGAATCAACAAAGCAGTCACGCACAGCATTAACGATAATGAAGATCGTGTGCTATTACATCTTTTTAATAAAATTATTTCCAATTTTATGTGCAAGAATATAAGTTAGAATATATTAAAAGAAAAAAAAGCTAGAATAATACAATTATTTTCATTTTTTAAGACGAATAATTTATTATAGGCAAATGCATTTCTTATGCTCTTGCTCCAATGTAAATATTATTGCTATAAAAATTGAGATTATTAATTATGATAGATACATAATTCTAGCTATCGCTTTTCCATAATAATATAATTTTGGCTTGAATGTTCGGTCACGACAGTTCGTTTATTAATATATTATCCTAATATGTTATCCATTGCGTTATAAATGGACCAAACGACAGCCTGGGGCAGTATTGAATCGAGATGAGTTATGATAATCCTAGCTTTGCCCTGGTGGAAAGCAATTGTGGTTGGAAAGTAAGCATAGAGCATCCAGGACTGTTGGTCCAATTTTCAACTGCAACAATTGGATCGGAATCGATTGTGATACGTTGGTTGCTCTCTTTCTCTCGTTGGTTGGTAAGCTCTCTCGTTGGTAATAAAAAAAAATATATATAGAAATAAATGACGTATTCGAGCGCGACATTTCCTCTAACCAAAAGGACCGGAGCATCATTTATTAAAGCATTTCGTTGGTGGATATATATCTTGCTTCCAGTTTGCTCACCGAATTGGTTGTGACAGCGACAAACGATAACGACAGTGGCAGCACGACGGTGCACGGTTTGACTGGTAGGACACGGTCGGCGCAAAGTGTGCTCATTTCTCAGATGTCCCACATGACAAAATCCAATGAAAACAGGGGAAATTTCCTCATTCTCGCTACTCCTGACCCATACTTTCGAGCGAGCGAGCGTTATACTCGCACTCTACCTGCTTCCTCAAGCACGAACGCTCCCATATTCTAGGTAAGCTTTCTCCGCTACCTGCTCTTTCTAGCCACCTCACACCTAAACAGTCCCTTGCTTCAACTGTTTGTCAATTTTGTGTTTGGGACTTAGAATTTTTTCGAGGCGAAGGCACTATAGGTGGATGAAAGTCATAATTTGTTGGAAATAATAAATTCATAGGTATACGACATTGTTGTNTGCTGCGCGTACCGCTATCAGCGTGGCGGGCTTGGCGTGACAATAACAGTACGCATCCGCAATAGATAGAGGTGGGCTGGGGACGCCCGCGTGGGTGGCTTTGAGGGTGGAGGGATGAAAACATGTATCCATGCCTAATATGCTCCATGAACAACACCCCGGCACCAGGTTAGAGGTATATTGTATAAATGTATTTCCCTCTCGTTTTTTGTTGGGAGATCGAGGATATTGTGCGTTAAGAGCTATTGGCATTTTATGACAATGCTTCCGCCCACAGGGCGAGAAATACATTAATCAATTTTCTTTGTTTTTGTGTGTATGTGTGTGTGTACGCATTTTCGTAGAATAATAATGCTTGCAGCAATGGCTAAAGCATACACCGTTGGGTCGGCACGATATATTCTCTACCATCGATGATGTTGTATCAAATTTGTAATTGTCGTGTGGCGTGCTTTTGGGGGTGTAAACATGTACATTTGAGTTTGATCACACACGCAGAATCAACAAAGCAGTCACGCACAGCATTAACGATAATGAAGATCGTGTGCTATTACATCTTTTTAATAAATTTATTTCCAATTTTATGTGCACGAATATAAGTTAGAATATATTAAAAGAGAAAAAAAAAGCTAAAATAATACAATTATTTTCATTTTTTTAAGACGAATAATTTATTATAAGCAAGTGCATTTCTTATAGTCTTGTTCCAACATAAATATTATTGCTATAACAATCGAGATTATTAATAATAATAGATGAATAATTCTAGCTATCGCTTTTCCATAATAATATAATTTTGGCTTGAATGTTCGGCCACGACAGTTCTTTTATTAATATATTATCCTAATATGTTATCCATTGCGTTATAAATGGACCAAACGACAGCCTGGGGCAGTATTGAATCGAGATGAGTTATGATAATCCTAGCTTTGCCCTGGTGGAAAGCAATTGTGGTTGGAAAGTAAGCATAGAGCATCCAGGACTGTTGGTCCAATTTTCAACTGCAACAATTGGATCGGAATCGATTGTGATACGTTTAGCTCTCTCGTTGGTTGGTAATAAAAAAAAAATATAGAAATAAATGACGTATTCGAGCGCGACATTTCCTCTAACCAAAAGGACCGGAGCATCATTTATTAAAGCATTTCGTTGGTGGATATATATCTTGCTTCCAGTTTGCTCACCGAATTGGTTGTGACAGCGACAAACGATAACGACAGTGGCAGCACGACGTTGCACGGTTTGACTGGTAGGACACGGTCGGCGCAAAGTGTGCTCATTTCTCAGATGTGTGGTGGCTTATGCGTTACACGCCCGATAGTGGAGACCCGGTGCGTGTTTCCTTATCTGCTCCGGGCACATGTTAATACCGCCAATAAACGACTTGGTTTATAAATAAATAAAAATCGATTACCGATCGCGTTTGATGTCCGCCGATGCCTACGGCGCTCACCCATCGGTGGGAATAGGTAAAGGCACAACGAACACGCTTACAGCTCGAGGTTTTGTTTTTCCTTACTTCTTTCGCTTCCGATACCGTTGCTACTTTTGGGTGACATATGCGACGTGTACACCGCGGACCACATTACAAGCACCTAGGTTGCCTAGGGGGAGCTTTGTTGGAGAGGGCACCAAGGCACTGCTCGACGCCGGTGCGTATGACACAAGCTTTCCCATGACGTTCGATGAAAGGTATCGCTATCGGATCACGGAGCACAGCAGCGTTTAGTTGATTGTTTGTGTAAGAATATTCATAGCCCCGGCTAATGGTGGTTTACTTCTGGGATGTTTTTGTTTTCTGGCAGTAGCAGTAGCCGAGAGTGGCCGGCTTCCTGGTATGTTTGCCAGGTCCTTTTTTCTTTTTTTGAACCACCCGGGAGGACATGAGATGGTGTGGCTTATTGCATCACTTCATCGAGATGTTTCAATTTTTTACTGGCCCACGCGGGAACGTTCGGCCATCCGTTCGATGCGTGTTTGCTTTGGAGATTATCGTTGTGACCTTTTGGGCTGCAGACGATGGGGTTTCGGGGAGGCAGTAACGGAAATGGGGTGGTCTGTGCCTGAGACGTGCTGCGCTGCTATTGCTAATGGTTGCAACAAATAGTCGTTTTGTGGGGGCCGATTTACACTTCCATTAGCACGTTTGCTACACATAATGGAGCGGCTTAGAGAAACCTGTTTGTGTATCGGGAAATGTTACGAAAACGCGGATTGTTATATTTTTTATTCCAGTTTTACGAGCAAAGTGGTTAGCGTTTGGGGTCAGAATTTTTTTGTTTGTGCTTGAATTGTTTGTTGATGTTTGCTGAAATCATAGCACATTGTTGATCTTTTTTAAAACATTTTCAAAAAGATTTGTTATTACGCTATTGAACATATAAAGACTGAATATGATATTGATATCTTCGATCTTCGAGAAAGTATAGCNCCATGACGTTCGATGAAAGGTATCGCTATCGGATCACGGAGCACAGCAGCGTTTAGTTGATTGTTTGTGTAAGAATATTCATAGCCCCGGCTAATGGTGGTTTACTTCTGGGATGCTTTTGTTTTCTGGCAGTAGCAGTAGCCGAGAGTGGCCGGCTTCCTGGTATGTTTGCCAGGTCCTTTTTTCTTTTTTTGAACCACCCGGGAGGACATGAGATGGTGTGGCTTATTGCATCACTTCATCGAGATGTTTCAATTTTTTACTGGCCCACGCGGGAACGTTCGGCCATCCGTTCGATGCGTGTTTGCTTTGGAGATTATCGTTGTGACCTTTTGGGCTGCAGACGATGGGGTTTCGGGGAGGCAGTAACGGAAATGGGGTGGTCTGTGCCTGAGACGTGCTGCGCTGCTATTGCTAATGGTTGCAACAAATAGTCGTTTTGTGGGGGCCGATTTACACTTCCATTAGCACGTTTGCTACACATAATGGAGCGGCTTAGAGAAACCTGTTTGTGTATCGGGAAATGTTACGAAAACGCGGATTGTTATATTTTTTATTCCAGTTTTACGAGCAAAGTGGTTAGCGTTTGGGGTCAGAATTTTTTTGTTTGTGCTTGAATTGTTTGTTGATGTTTGCTGAAATCATAGCACATTGTTGATCTTTTTTAAAACATTTTCAAAAAGATTTGTTATTACGCTATTGAACATATAAAGACTGAATATGATATTGATATCTTCGATCTTCGAGAAAGTATAGCAGAAAACTCAAAAATAAAAAGAGATTTTATTGGAGTTGTAAACCTTGTAACAATAACAGAGAAATAGCCCAAAACGACAAATCAACCAACACAATTGAACATGAGTTCTGGAATGCTCACGTACCCAAAAACGCCTAGAGTCACGCGTGTGCGCTAGTAGTCTGCCGTAAAACGTGGAATGAGCTTCGTACCATAATATTTTATTACCTTTGGTCGGCATCGGTATGACAATTGCATGATCGGAAGCATTTCACCCGGTCGTGTGTAGCGCGTGCGATGGCTTCCCTACAGGAATCTGCACCGTTCCCGAAGTGCTGAATTGAGCTTTCCTGGTAATCCTATTCGATTTTGGCGAACGTTTCAATATACAACCGCTGCATTGATTGGAAGGCATAAAAGGTACCGGGAGCTTCATGTTCACGATGTCCTATTGCAATTTCTCCATTTTTAGGATGCCAGGATATTGGAAACCAGCCATGGTAAGGAGTATCTCACGGGAGCGCTCAAGTTGCTGATACAAGCTAAATAAAGAAGCGGAAAATAGTAACCGTACCGCAAGAAGTAGATTGATTTTTTTTTTGTATTTGTGTGCTCTCTGTCGATGGTGTATCATGTGTTATCCTTTTATTGTTGGTAAGCAGGAAAGCCCGTAAGGGTCTCATTTTTATGCTTATGCCATTTTGAAGCGATTGTCGTCTTTGTCAGGCAGTCGTGTACTGTTGAAGACACAGATGGTCACATGTCGTGTTAAAGAAGGCTAAAGCTGTCAGTCCCTGATAGTATTGGCAGATGATTGACGTCGTATCGGTCGAGCTTCATCACACTGGCACGGAAGTGACATTGTTTCGTAATGGTTGTTAATTTATCGATTTCCAGTTTTTCACGATGGACTAAATAATTGTAACAAAAGAGCTTCTGGAATGAAGTATTCAGTTGAGCATTTGTTATCTGCCGATACGGTCTAACCGTTCTTAACAAAACAAAAAGGTTTTTGTTATCTGCGTATTGATGAAGCTTCGATACCTACATTCCATACAATAATTTGCATTCGCCTATCGTTTGGACCACAGTGGTGACCAGTTAAGTAAGGCTACCTAGTGGAACACTACATTTCTATAAAATATCATTTATATTAGTAATATAATAAATGACTTGGGTGGCCCGGTGGTGTGTTTGACAACGGCGCTAGTCCCTAACACGATCGGACCGGATTCAAATCCCATTCGGACCGTCCCCCCGTAGTGAGCACTGACTAAGCAACTACGTGGTATCTAATAGTCTAGTAAGCCATTTGATGGCCGGCATGACCGAATAGGTCGTTACGCCAAAGAGAGAGAGAGAGAGAGAATAAATGACTTGTAAATTTTGAAGTAAAGAAGTAAACAAGAAATAAGTAATTACAATGGTTTATTTCGAAACCGTATTCAATTTATAGCACGTTATGGCTTCTGCCCTATTGTTATCCTCATTCATAGGGTTCTCGGCCGGGTTGTTGAAGTTGTTTTGATTTTCATGCGAATTACAGATTTTGATGGGTAGAATGTAACATCAGGCAAGCTATCTAAGAATGTTGATAACAAGTTTGATGAAAACTCGTAGAAAGGAATAGTTACTGTTTCCAACATCAAATTAGAAAAAAATACTAGACTAATTTAAGCGATTAATAAATGTTAACGCACAAATTAAATCTAAGATAGCCGTATAAATATCATTCCATTTCCAAAGAAACTATGTGGAATTGTAATGAAATGTTTTATTCTTGCAGCTTAGTTGAATTTAATGACCAGCACTGTACATCCTATCACATCCAAGCTCATTAGATTCAATGCAAATGACAAGTTCATATGAATGTTCGTAAACGTACAATTACAACGTAGGTCTGATGATGTACACTCAGGATGTTCATATTCCACATTTGAGATGAAAAGTACTCCCGGTGAATGGCGGTGCTTTCCAAGCTGAATCGCTCTTACTTGTCGCTCCATCTGTTGATCGCTCTGTTACGGCCCGCTATGAAACGATATGACAGCATGGAAATGAAAATAGAAAACAAATATTAAAAGGAAAAAACAACAACAAACGACACAAACAAGCAAAAAAAAAATGCGGACCATTTCTGTGTCGCGTATGTCGGTTGCTTTGAAACAATCGACATGATAAGGGCCCTTGCTGTTTGCCCGGGTGGCGATACGTCGAACCAATCTCACCCGATAGACCGTTTCAATTTCCGATACTTTGTGATAGGGAAGCATCAAACAAGACCTGCGTACGTAGGTCCTCCGGTGTACACATTGTCGGTAGAGGATGTTGTGTCATCAGGTGGAACCGATACCGCTGCCTGATGAGTTCGATTGGAGATATGCATCTGCTGGCTGTTGTGCCTGGTCAGGAACGTGCTTGTCGGTCGATGATCGATCGTAGAGAGTCACTCGAACGCGCACACATGTGTGTGTGGAACCGTGGTTAATAGTTCAAAGGAATAGGGAAAGAATTTTCTCTAAAACCGATGCAGATAGGAATAATTGGGTTCCGGGTTCTCATGCTCGAAACGAAGATTGCGAAGTTAATCAAGGCAGAAATAGGAAGCGGACTTTTCTCTTGTAGTATGCATAGTTATGTTTTATGCTATCGTGCTTCGGAGTGGAAAGGTGTTTTATCAACACGTTTGNAGTACTCCCGGTGAATGGCGGTGCTTTCCAAGCTGAATCGCTCTTACTTGTCGCTCCATCTGTTGATCGCTCTGTTACGGCCCGCTATGAAACGATATGACAGCAGGGAAATGAAAATAGAAAACAAATATTAAAAGAAAAAAAAACAACAACAAACAACACAAACAAAAAAAGATGCGGACCATTTCTGTGTCGCGTATGTCGGTTGCTTTGAAACAATCGACATGATAAGGGCCCTTGCTGTTTGCCCGGGTGGCGATACGTCGAACCAATCTCACCCGATAGACCGTTTCAATTTCCGATACTTTGTGATTGGGAAGCATCAAACAAGACCTGCGTACGTAGGTCCTCCGGTGTACACATTGTCGGTAGAGGATGTTGTGTCATCAGGTGGAACCGATACCGCTGCCTGATGAGTTCGATTGGAGATATGCATCTGCTGGCTGTTGTGCCTGGTCAGGAACGTGCTTGTCGGTCGATGATCGATCGTAGAGAGTCACTCGAACGCGCACACATGTGTGTGTGGAACCGTGGTTAATAGTTCAAAGGAATAGGGAAAGAATTTTCTCTAAAACCGATGCAGATAGGAATAATTGGGTTCCGGGTTCTCATGCTCGAAACGAAGATTGCGAAGTTAATCAAGGCAGAAATAGGAAGCGGACTTTTCTCTTGTAGTATGCATAGTTATGTTTTATGCTATCGTGCTTCGGAGTGGAAAGGTGTTTTATCAACACGTTTGTATCGTTTGAGAACTTTATTTTTCAAGCGTGCATAGACCAATGCACGCACTTTCGGAGACTTTAAGACGATCGTAAAATTGTACAACTACGTGATGAAATTCAACCATCTCGAACGTGAGTACAATGAACGCAAAACCCGGCCGGCTTTTGCCGGGGTTTTGCTGCTGCACCACATCAAACGGCGATGGGGTTTCGGGTAACTTGTATACACAAAAGTTTAGATTGCTCTTCGTACGCGTGGAACCGTTGCGTCTTCAAAACAAGAAATAGAAAAAAGATGCAAGTAAAGAAACGGTTCCATTTCGTGGTTTGTGTGAGCGGTGCGCTGCGGTAGCGTTACACCGCGTTTGCCGCAGCGTTACCTCGCGTGCGTTCAAATAAATGGCAGTAAAAGTTTATGATACGGACAATTGATGCGTTCTTTCGCCAGCCGAAAGACGGTCGATCATTGTGGGCAAGTGCGTGTTTTTTTTGTGTGTGCTTTGTTTTATGTTGTTGGTGCGTTTTCTAAACGCGAATGGTGGGGGGGGGGGGGGGGGGGGGGGGGGGGGGGGGGGGATGGTTTAGCCCGACGAAAAAGGGTAAGCATTTTGAAGCCCTCTTTTTATTGTTATGAAATTGGAAGTGAATCACGGCGGAGTTGGCGGAAGATGTTTGGTTTTGTTTTTAATTTCCGCATTTTATTTCTCACTTCAGCGGGTTTCGCATTGGAAAATTTTACAACCACAGAACGCGCGCCGTGGAGGCTGGGAAAATGGTAAAGCTTCACCAAA
>CM032179.1:14167467-14389782 GCA_018908115.1 Anopheles rivulorum
TAATTATTACTTTCCATTCGTGATTGAAGCACGTTATCAAGCAGCAATGTTTACAACGGTTCAAAGTTCCATACTTGTTGTCGTGTCATCTTCCTTTTCTCGATAAGGATGTTGCGTTACGAAATCAGCAGTAGTGAGACGGATTAAACCTTTCAACGGGCGAGATAACCTTTCGCTCCATAACGCACAACGCCACACGCACACATGATGGTGGTGCGTGGATGGGTGAAACCCGATGGTCCCGACCGTTTACATATTGGGTCGTTTGTAAAATTTTCAATTACCAAACCATTACCACACCCGGGTGTGGCCCAGTGTGCGAGAATGGTCGGCATGCAATTAGCCGAGAGTCAACAACACAGATTAGTGGCACACAGAGGCTCGTGTTGCACCCTGTGTGCGAATGCTTGTCCAAATGATGCGAGCAGCGTTGAACGAGTTTATGCAAATTTTACAACCCTAATTATCACTCCGCCAAGGCGGTTGGGAAGAAAACTATCGGCCAACACAGGTCCAGACCACTGTACCCCAGACACTGGGGTTGCGCATGATCCGAAAGTAGCATAACCGGAAGGGGGTCTTTTTTTGTATGCTGTTAGTGCGAGTTAAAAGCTGCCTCGAATTCGCATGTACACGCAAAACCGAAAATCCATAGAAGCGTTTGGCGCTTGCAATGGACATTATAATTAGTTTGCTTGTACTCGGAAGCATGGCGCACATGTTGATTAGAAGCATGTCTCGTAAATGTGTGCAGAAACACGATCTGCGTTTGTTTTCGTTTTTTCGTCGTTTGGTCACAGGGAATTGGGAATAGCTGCATAATGAAAACGGATCAGCGTTTTTCGTCGTTTTACGTGTGCTAAATAAAATTGGATTTTTTCTAATCCTTTCCTTCTTTTTGTTTTTTTTTTATTTTAGGTAAATCGAGCGGGAAACATATAATGCGGCTATTGCTAACATGGAATCAACCCGACCTTCTGGTAGCAATTGAATGGTAAATTGGAACGCTAACGAGGACCTCGAGTCTGGCGAGTGAACCACATCATTTCGATGGTTCCATATCCCTGGAGAAATGAACAGCAGAATGTAGAATTGCATCAGTTGTCGGATCGATGTTTAACATTAATTTACGAGCACCCGGTGTATAGAAAACGAAATTAGGTCACTGGTCGATGTACCATCGCGTTAGTTGCACATAGTTTCGCGAACAAAAAATGTAGTTCCAGACTTGTCACGATCCGATTCTCTGCTGCGTTCACGTTCAAGCGTTAGGTTTCACCCCAATGGTCCAAATGGTTGGCGGCGGGAGTGAAGTTATTAAAACCGCGGTCCTGTACAAAGCTATCGCTCACCGAATGAAGCGGTGCGCTTAAATGACCGTTTAAAAATGGTGCAAAAATCGCTGCATAATTGGCAGCATGTGTTGAAAATTTAGTGCATTCGCGGCAATTGAACCACCACCCGGTGGTTGTTGTTGAAAGCAATCTGCCAGCTTCCCACGCCATAACGCGCCAACAAAAGTTGCGAATAAATCTGGTAGTGGTATTGCGAGTGGGCATTGATTGGCTGTCATCGGGCTGGTAATTAACTGCGTTTACCTTGGTTCGGTGTGCAGCTCTTAGGGGAGCTGTAAATCTTGAAACACTTTAAGAGACAGCGTACAGCTGCACTTTGAAATCAATGCATCCAAAATGTGCCTGTATCGCGCGAGTACTTGTAGTTTGCGAAAGTAGTTTGATTAGGTGAAAATAACTCCAAACAAATTAGCCATATTGGAAGTGGTTGCGTGGAGTCTCATATAGGTGCGTATCTATGTGTGCAAAGGAGTAGGACATACTGCCACTCTAGTGGAAATTTGTGTTCCTGGATCAATATCCTGGCTTGATAAATGCAATGTGTATGAGAACTTTGATAGAAATAATATTCAATTATTATAATATTTGTTCTGGAATTTATCACAAGTTAAAACGATAAACGTAAATTTGATCAATTTCATCCAATTAAAACGATTTAGCCGAACAGGGTTGATGAGCTTAAATATCTTTTTTGGACGTTCATTTCAAATAGAATATCCAACAATTACTGAATAATGAATTCTTATTAATTAATTATTTTATATCTTACGAATTAAATATCATTAATATTCCTGGTATTTTGTATACGGCGTTGCTATGTTAAAATCGAATGCTGAAAAATAGAAGTCGAATATTTCCCTTTTCTCCAAGTTTTTGACGGAGCAACCAATACCTTGCATATGTTTCTTGCATGCTGATTATATCAGCTGAGAAAGCTCTGCAAAGAATCCATTACAAGTTGTGCAGGATACAGGAAACGAGTAAACTTTAATATCTACCTTTAACACGAAAACCTTAATGCAATTAAAGTATAGAGGAGTTCTTTAACTAAGAACTGAGTAATAGGATTATGTGTTGAAAATGAACCATCTATTCGCATATCAAGATATTCCCAGTAAGATGACGTATTGGGACCAATTAGAGGCGTATCGCGCATTATGTTTTCCACTAATCTAAAGCAAATGGCTGTTTCCGGAAATCGTTGCACGTAATGAAGAATTTAAACGGTGCCATAAGCTCGCCCGGTCCCAAAGATCTTCCGGGCCCACAAAATGAAGTTATTATATCGACATCGTCGAATTATCGTCGCTGAAATAATTCATCTTCACCACGGTGCGCTGCCACGCTGAATTGTTTCGCCACGGGGAATGAGCCCATACGAACGCGCGCATAGTTTATGGTCGCTGCCCACCGACGAGATCGGTGAGCGTTTGCTCGCGGTTGCAGCACGTCACCAGCATCTCAAAATTCCCTGTGGGCTTTCGAGGAAGAAATTCATCACAAATATTCGTTTGATTCGTGCCGATGCCGGCTCATGTCTCGCATGCCTGCAGCGGTGGGCTTTTGATGGTTGCCTTTTTGATGACAAAGTTGTTGTTTAGGTTGTTCGTTTCCTGCTCTCGCTCTTGCCGCTTACTGTGGCCAACACTGCTGTCGGGCGGAAGTTACGCTTCGCGCGTTGATGGAGCTTCATTTTAATGGCGCGAGATACGTGAAGGTTCCTAAAGGCTTAGACAAAATTGGTCGTGGAACGCGCACGCCCCAGTGAACCGTGTGAATGGTTGCACTGAATGGTGACGTAATTATGAGCTAATTGTACAGCATCGCGACGTGTCGTGATATCGGACGGTGAGCAATTGTTGTGTGGTTGTTCTACATTTTCTATCATTCTGTCCGGAACGTGGATGTCCATTTCCTTGAAGTGTTTTTCACACCGACACTTGTGCGCTTGCTTGCACTTGCACATGTTACATTTTTTTGAGCATTTGTACTGTTCAAGAGCGATGCTTAATGTGTGCGCAGTGTAGGGGTTGTAATTTTTTCTGTTTTTTTTTAAATGTTTTACTTCCTGTTTGTAATGGCGGCCCAGAGGTGGTTGCTTTCCTTTCCTTAAGTACAGCCTCCTCTGTTGAACACAATCGCCCTCGGTAGAGTAGAGAATAAAATCAAATAAATGATCAAATTTCTGGACCGGACAGCCAACATAACCCTTTGGAGAGAAACGGAGCAAAATAACCCTCACCGACTATGCGTTTCTGGGAAAGGCACAATAGGAAAGAAACTCTCGCGGCAGGTTCGTTTTGCCGTTGATGATGATGAGATGTTAACGACACCCAGCACTAATCGGTTAATGCGATAAGTACGGTGTGGTGCGATGCAACCTTCTTAAACACGCCCGCACGGCCGAGTTTGGTCCAGGACTGGCCCGCAAGGGAATTAGTTTCGTATCGCCTTTAGAGCAGTTGAAATTTGGGTCGAATTTTTTCCTATTTTCTCGCTTGCGGTGGGAGGTGAACGCACCAGGAAACAGATACAGGTCATTTACAAGGGCCATTAGATGGGACGGTTCTCATTGAAAGCGTTGCTCAATGCTTCGGTGCACTTGAGAAGTCAAAACCAAAGCATGAATACGCCTAGGAACAGCGAAAATAAAAAAAAAATACGAAAAACAAAAACAAAAAACATGAAAACGACCCCATCCTGATAGATCATGTTAGCATTCGTGGTCGTTCGTGAATCGGTCGCTAAGACAGTTCAAAACGACCGATAATGAGCGGTTTGTTGCCGGACGAAACTATTTGTCGGAAAAGTTATGAGGTCGTAGGGTTTAGCGATGGCTCGCCGGGGAGCGGTACGAGGCAGTTTGTTGAAGGGAATGTGTTTTGGTTGATGATAAATGTTCACAATCGGTTTCGGCCGCAGAAGGAAGGTTTAGTGGTAGTTTTGTAAAGCACATCGTTTAGGTTGTTTGAAGGAGTGTTTTCAATCAGCTCTTTCCTGCACCGGTTGATCGTGGCTAGGTATTTGACCTTTTCGATGGTCATTTTTCTTTTCTTCGCTTCATGGTACGAATGTGTGATGATCGCGAGTACAGACGATCCGAGATTATGAAATGTTATTTGAAAGAGTTCGTGTTATTTTCTTCGTTTTGAAGAAAATAAATTCTTCTTGTTTTTAGATTACTTTTTTAGATTAATATCAGATGATTGATTTCTTACGAGATTTTTGGTGATTAAGGTAACGCAAGGGTAAGGTACTTAAAACGCATGAAGATAACTGATGAGATGGCATTGAGCAAAGGAGACCTACTGTGTGCAATTGACTGAGATCCTGGTTCGGGCTTAGATACTGCGTTAGTTGCACAGACACTCCTCATGAGAGGAAGAGCGGAGACCCAAAGAGGACGAATGTCATCATCTGCTTAACGTCCAGACATTTCCGGTACTTGGATTTAATGGTGAGATTCACCACCTTAGAAGATGCTTTATGTTAGATATATGGCCTGGCCGTTCTGATGAGAATAAAAAAAAAGATGCTTTATATTGTCAACTGCTGTATAGTATAGCAGTCCACCTGTTCCGAATGGGGCAAAGTACACATATGAGGAATTAACTGGCGAGGTGAAACAGACAACGACGGAAAAAGATTTCAGATTAGTTTATATAGATAGCCCAAAATATCACAAAATCCAATATGATAATTTAAGTGACATATTTACCAGAGAAAAGAAGTATGTCAGTTAGTCTAAGCTCATATGTTTTGTCTGTTTCAATGTGTTTCATCTGTTAAACTTATCTCGAAACTAACGATTTAACGGTTGTTCCATTTCGGTTCGGTGATCAGATAAATCATACTTCTGTAGCCATAAGCGGAATTACATGTACACAAACTATGATGCCTGCAATGGTTCACTCCATAGACTTAATTTGGTAAGAAAACTGAAACATTACCCCTTCATTCGGCACTGTCTGGCGGATGTGTTTCATCATTGGTTGTGACTATACCTGTCCAGAGAGCACCACAAAGTAAGAGCGTCAGCATTACCCCGGATAGTCAATATTGGATTGAAGATTGGAAAACTTCCTTCGTATATGGATATCCCATCGCACCCATGCAATGTTTTGTTTGGTGCTCCAAATAGTATCCAAGTGTTCAGTCCACTTTAGGCGACACTACGCTACCATGCGTGGACAGCTCCATTCTTGGCTTTTGTACGTGGTGCACATTTGAGGTTAGGATTGTCGTGTCTAGTCGCCCAAGACTCTGGGTCTGGGTTTCTCGAGTCACGCTACACTGTCGCGACCGTTTCGAAGTGGTTTGAATTTTTATCCGCCTGAACGGCGAGGCTACGTTGTTTGCTTGATCGGACGGGTAGGGTAGGGTAGAGTAAACTGTGAACCCTCAACCGCTTGTGGTTAAAAATTATGGAATCCGTATTGCAGTGACATTTTGTGAAAATTGCGAGAAGGGAACGCAACAAAAAAAAATCCGTTTTCCAAACAGGGTACCGCACAGTTCGTCTGCTCGTTTGTTTCTTTTGTTGGTTCCGTGTGCGGAATCTCTGCGGGTTCTTAACAACTGTTCCATATGCATCAGAGGCTCATCGACGGGATGGGGTAGAACTCTCATGTTTGTGCAAATTTCATTAACATAACGATATTGGCGAGCCGGTGTTGAATGCCGTCACTCCGTACGGTTGGCCTTCCGATTTTAGTGCCCGACCCGAGGACGAACCGGGCTTCTTCTCCTCCTTGGGGTGATCGATCAACATTCTTCACACGCTTGACCGGGACCAGCACTGTACACTGTAGTCATCCTTTTTTTTTCGGGGTGGGGACCCGCTTTCGGAGTGTCCCCAAAGCGTGCCATTCCAATGATGAAGGATAGCCAAAGTAAGGGCCAAAACCTGAACGGTGACACACAAATTCATACACAAACGCGCGCGGGCTAGAAGATTGAATTGAATAAGATTGAAGTTTGCATAAGGATGAGGCCGGTGACGCGCCTGGTCCGCAGTGGTGCGGCGACGAAATGGAAAAATATTTTAAGTGAACGATTGACCGGGATCTCAAGACTGTTGGTTGCTGGGTGGTAAACGAAATGACAAGCAAGAAGTAGGGGCGTCCAAATCCCTCGTCCCGCGTACCGGCCTACAACCGAGGGCGAGGCGTACACTCATGTGTCTATCTATATGCAAATAATCTGCTCCTAAGTGTATGCCACTTCTTGGTCCGCACCGTGGCGCTCCGGCTGGTCGAAGTTTGTGTGTGTTTTTCGTTTAGTTTCGTTCGCTTAGCCTCTCACTCGGATGGTGTGGCATGGCTCGTTGTTTCACTTTTTGCGTGGCCTCCGCATCTCATTATCTGTGGGCCTATTTAAACGAGATTGAGTATCGATTTTTTTGTTTTGTGTGCGCGTGTGCCCCCTTTTTATTTCGCCGTGTGGCTCTGTGAAGCATGGAGCATGATTTGCCGCCAGCTACGCTGCCAGTAGTTGACTGGGCATTGCGTTGTTGTTTTGTTCCCTTCGTGCGTCTGGTTTGCGGGCCCCCGGACATGAGGCCTGTCACTCAGCCACTCAGCGTCCCATCGTGGGCGTTTCTGTGTTGGGGCTGCTGGTGGATAGCCGCTGGGAGATAAAAGTCTCTTTTTCACCTGAGAAGGAAAATTGGTCGAGTTAATTCTACGCCCGAATTGAGTCCCGCCACGATATTGGGGCCGCCCGGTTCTCAAGATAAAGGGGCTGGCTGGACGGTTCCCCCAGTCCAAGCAAAGCCGCTGAGGGCGTGGCAAATTGAAACGCATTTGCAAAAGCTTGCGGGTGGAAATGGAGCGTTTGCTTTATTTTTTTTTGGGGTTAAATTGCGTTTAAAGCCGGATTTGGTCTATTTCGTATTACTGACACAGTTGCTGTTGAATGTGCATCGTCACTAAGGTGGACCCACACTGTGAAGGAAGCGCCAGTCCAGTTATTTTTCCATTTAGAAGCGTAGAACAAAGCAAAAAAAAACTAGACAAATAACCGCTACACCATCACCGGGGCACTCGCACGTGGTACGCACGTATGCAGCTTCAAAACGGCTTTTTTCCAAACATTTTGCCTTTCCGTTTCTCACAGTCCTTTCCACGCGTTAGCTTCCACTTGAGCGAAAGCTTGCATCTCGATTACCGGTTGTAGTTTGCCCAGCGTTGTTGATGATGGCGATATTGAGTGAATATTAATTGGCTTCTTAAAGAAGTTCGTAGTGGAGCTAGGGAAGGCTACGGGGCAAAGAACGGACCCCCTCTAACGGTGGTTGAAGAGGGTACCATTTTCCATCCCATCTTACCCTCACCTTCCTTTCTTGCACCGCTCATCAAAGCCCTCGGAACACACCACTACTTCCCATACATTCATGTCTCGGTGTAGAATTTTTGCCCACTTTCGCTTGCGTGGAGCTAATTTCCTTTAATTACCGGTACGTGTTTTGGAGCACGCTTGACGACTTGTTGGTCGTCGGAATCTGATCGGCGGCACTCTGTGGTTTGATTACTGTTGAGCTGATGGTGTGATTGTTATGGAGGAAATGTTAGTTTAGGGACCAATTTTTTTTTGGCAACTCCCTAGCATGCTTTACTCTTATCCCGATGAAATAAACGACAATTTTAATGTGATTAATACGGTAAGCTTGTTTTACCGGTTGGTTCAGATTGGATTATGGATTGAATTGAAGCAAAAAAAAAACTTGATTTGCCAAACCTAATTAACCGAGAGTGAGGTGTTGATTGAGATACAAATCGTATCTGTTGCAATTATCACATGGTTTGCTGAGCATTATTATGTCTTGAATATCAAAGGAATAATTAAACATAAAATTCAAAGTCTAACTGTTGTCGTTGGTGGTTTTTGTTACTCGGATATAATAGAGTTTCATTTAATTCAATTAAAGCTTTACATCTTATGTCTGCATTAAACATGACTAGGGATGTATGCTGATGACAATGTTTTTCAGATATAAAAGAGCTCTATATACAGTTGAATATGATGGTTTGGACTTTGTTTCTGTACAAGCAATAAGCTTTTATGAAGGCTTCTTTTGTAATCATCAAACACAATGAGTTTGAAACTAGGAACCGTTTTGACAGCCCTACGGCTGCATAACGTTTCGCGAATAAAAGGATAAGTTACGATATTTTATTTGGCAAATGTAAGGCTTCCTGCACGAAAATCTGCTACTTCCGCCATCACTTAGTATTATGCTCTTTGTTTCTAAGAAACCCATCGTCGGCCAAAAGTCAAAAATGCGCCTGAAAGCTGAAAACAGCGATCCGCATTGAATGGAACAGATTTTTCGTTCTTGCGGCTGTTGAAGTCAATTTAGGCGTGTTTTTGAAAGGATGAATACGCTTCAGCACGCTGCGTGGAGCGCGCTTTCCGTTGTGGCACTCGCCGTTAAGGGGTGGGTGAAAAATGTTGGCGAATGATGGTTTGTGAAATTTATTGCTTAGCCGCGCGGGTGCCTTTGACTGTTCTTGGCAGCGTTCTTTCGCTGTTCATTTGCAAACAAGGGAGATCCGGCCGGTGCCCGGATTGTGGGAGAATAAAAGAACGGACGCGTTGTTGTCGGAGTTTGTTTTTTTCTTTCCTTTTTTTTGGGGGGGGGAGGAAGAACTTCACCTGCTCCTCAACCCCCGTTTTCGGAGGGTGGGACTTTTAATTTGAAAATATTTATACTCGCCGGAAAGACACACAGCCTACCAGCCGGCATTGTTTCGGGTGAATGGTGTGGGAGGCAAGAACACAACGCCGTTGTTTGCCGCCAGCTTCCGGTTTGCCTGTAGCGAACGCTCCGGTGCGAGCGCTTATCGAACCCTGGTTGGGTCACAAGCCAAAAAACGACAGTTTGAGGTAACTTTCACACAAAGAAAGAAAACTCCTTACAGTTCATTTAGAATCAATGGTGAAGTTTTTGTGATGAGTTTGCCGAAATTATTACGCCGAAAATCTTATCTCACTCACTCGGCACCTTCGCACCAGTCGTGGATGCTGGACGGTAATGGGTTGCTCTTCTTCGGGGCCTAGCGCATTGGTGGGACCTTGGTGATGAGGATTGCTCAGAATGTTTGGTATTGGAATGCTTTGTGGATCGGAGTTTTGTGCTACCATAGAAAGCAGCACCGCAACAGGAACCGCTATCAAAAGTGGTGCTTTGATATTGGTTTTCCCGATGGGTTTCGTTAGGTATTGGGGATTTGGAGGGAGAATTTTTATGAAAAGATTTTTGCGGACAGTAAGCGGTTTGGTAGCACAAAAGCTAGAGGCACCCTTAGAACGGTAGAACAAGAACACGGGACGGTAGCCGTGCTTGGATGTTACTACAGTGCACGAGTTGAAAGAAGATACATTGGGGTTGCTGAGGATGGCGAAAGAGTAATTAAATTTCAACGGTAAATATTGAACCAGGTTGAATGGCACCGAACGTAAATAATGAGAAATAAGTTCCTGCAAGCGTTTAAAAGTTACGATCGACAAATAGATTTAGATAAGGAACAAGAAGAAGAAATCAGGTTTTTTTAAATCTATTTTGCTGTTTGATAGTTATACTTACGCGACGGCAAATGCTTAATTCACAAACAATTAACAATTGTAACATTTAATCAATTGAAGGAAATTTAGTACAATAATTTCGCTAGATTTTTGGATATTGCACGTTTCCGAAGCAAACAGATCCACGTTTACATCTGCTTATCGTAATGTAGACGTCTTAACATTCAAAACCTTGGTCAAGTGTATCCTTCTTGTACAAACCGTGATACTAAACTGTCAAGAAATTAGAGAAAAAATAATTATTGCATTTATAAGGACGCGAAATCCTAATTAGAAACTTTCAACAATTATTTGAGTTAAAACTTGGTTGAATGTTTTATGTTCACATTTAGAAAGTTTTTATTTAAATGCAATTACATATTATGACAAAATTTTAACGAGTCCTTCAGTTTTTGAAATAAAATACCCTTTGTTAAAAATCTGGTATTGTTCCAGATGCATGTAAATATGCCAAATAAAATAATTTATAGTAAAAAAAAACAGCCGCTTGAGATCTAGAATCTAAATTTTAAAAAATAATTTAATAGTTTTTCAAGTATTTAAAAATTGTAGTTAATTAATCTTTTGTATAGTAGACAATTTATTCTGCCTCGTTGAGGTTTATTTGAGCAGGGTTACAGGATTTAACGAGCACGATATTGCATTTTCCATCATTAATTTTAAAAGAATCTCTTTCCATTGCCCTGCTGGTTTGCGTGGATGAGAGTCTCTCACAAAACGAACTCAATGCTACCGGCATCGATTGCTTCCACCGAAGCTTATTAAGCTTCACTTATTTCCATACTCTAGAATGGGGATGAAACTGCATGAAAATTGAAATTGCAAACGTTCGCTCGATGAACTCAATAAAACTTTGACCGGAAAAGATGCATAGGCGCATCGGGCCGGGGTGCAGCTAACCCACCGAGCGTCTAGCACATAGTCAGACCCCGAATGCAGCAACGGCACCAAAATTCCATCAATCCGATTTCATCCGGATCGCAGCACGGTTTGGATCGAACGATACGACCGGTGCTCCCATTCCATTAGCATTTTCTGCACCGCGTCCGTTGGTGCGTCGTGCAAAACTCCCGGCACCGATGGGTTTCGCTTCAACCTTTTTCTCGCATGGAAAAGGCTGCACGGAGTTTCGCAGCTTGCATAATCGGTAAACGATTCACGGAAAAGCTATTAGCGGATTGGAAAACAATTACAAATTATCCAGTCTCGTTGTGCAGCCGATTGGAAAATGTTTAGCGCTCAAGCGTGCCGAGGTACCGAAAAACAAAAACAGAAAAGAAATAAACGATGATCAATCGACAATTGCTAGAGGACTTTTGGATGAAGGAGGGAATCTGTACAAACGCCACACTACGAACGTCTTCAGCTTCCACTTTGGTGTGGATGTATGTGTGAGGAAAATAGTACGAGGCTGGCAACATTAAGATTTGTTGCTTTGAGAGTGCCTCATTCAATGTTACTTTTTGATTTGATACGTCCCCAATAGTTACCAGGCAGACCAGGTTTGCGCTGTTGCATTGAGTGCCGATGTTTCGAGAGTGCTTGCAATGTACGCTAGAGGGCACGTTTGCAAGTCTCATAATTGCACTGTTTGCAGGGTAATTAACAGGGCTACACTTGCAGGCCCGCTGAAGTGTGCGCCGGAGTGTAATAAAGATATTAACCGCCTAGTGCACGTTTAAGTTCGACGACGCATCTAGTCCCCAGTGAAGGATGGTTTTGTGATTTTATGGCTGTATCAACTTTACTATTTCGTAGTTTTCGATGAAGCTTTCACTTCATTCACGAAATGCCAATCTTGATGGTTTGAATCTGCCCCGAGCTAATTAGCTTTTTTTTTGCTTCTCCGCTCATCTCATTCCATCAATAAATGAGACGATCGTCGAACAAGCTGATTGATCGATTCATCGAATCGTGGCAAATGGGAGGCGTAAAGATGCTGGTGGATAACCTAGGCAGGTTTATCTCATGCTGAACGTCTACCATTTTGCCGATAGCGGCTCAGTGGGATTGCCGTCTGGGAACAGGTCGCCTGAAGATTTCGATTGTGGAGATCTTTTTGCAGAAATTGAAATACGCCCCGAAACTAAGTTTCTCGCTGATGGAGGAAAATGGCACGGAACTGGGTCACCACGGTTGGAGGGCATGGTCGTGGTCGCGTCGTCTCCGTGATGCAAAGTCATTTGCTACGTGATGACAACCGTTTTATGACGGAGATGTATCCTGCAGAGGAGTTCGGAGCAACCTTTAACATTTGCCGGTTTTGGCTTGTGATGCCCCCAATATTAAACGCCGATGCGTGAGGAGTCGCGATCCGGGTGAAAGAAGATCAAACTTTACGATGATGAATGTACATCCGACCGATCGGTCGGCGGTGTAATCACATGACGTAGCAAAGTGCAAACGATGCGGCCCGATTGGTCCGACACCCTGACCCCATTAGAAGACGAGCGGGCACATCACGAGCGTGTAATAAGGCACACGGGGAAGCGCAATTCAGCAAACGAGATGTCGAAGTAAAAAGAGATCGTTTCATTCGATTCGTGCTCCGAAAGCTGCCCCGTAAGCCTGGGGCCTGCGGGATGTATTACTTTCCCCGCCGGGCGTGTATCTGCCACGGGACCAGTCTTTGTGAGCGTGTTTTTGAGGGCCGTTAAGCGTTTGTAATGTGTAATAAATACGTCCTTTTTTCTTGCTTTTCGCGGGTGCTTTATTTTCGCCACCACAGCCCACCGCCTGATCGGGTCAGGACCGGTTCCTTGATGACCTGCTTTGCGTTCTAGTGCAAAACGCAATAGACTTGTGAGGGAATGCCGTACGAGCGAATGCCTCATCATGCTGTGCCACCTGGGATGGGACTGGTTTTGTCCTGCCGTGCGTTGGAAACGTGCAGGCCGATTTGTGTCTTGCACTCGATTCCGCAACGGCATGCAAATAGTAATAAATCAAAACACTGATGAAACGTAAACGAGACCTACTTCTTGGGACACGTATGTTTCTTGACAGGGCATGTGTGAGGCTTTAGAGAATGGGAGATACTGGTGCAATCGTCTCTCACGCACTCTGGCGAATGCGGTACTGCAGGACTCGGGGGTACTCGGCTATCAGTTCAATTTCATCGCCATCGGTCTAATTTACCTGCATTCTCTTCGTGTAACTGCTTCGATCCACTTCGATAGGGTGTCCTGTTGTTGATGAATCGGCACCATGACGACCCACATGCTGCGGAGTCGGTAAAACGAACCGGAAAAAGATTAGTCCATCATGCATCCGACGTCTTGCTGTGGACGTTAGCCGTGCAATGTTACCATTGCGCCAACTCGAAGAAGATTTATTGGGCGCTCGATTAGAAGGGGTACACGGGTTTATGCAGCTTGCTGTGAGATGTGTGCATACGTAGGAAGTCATGTGGCGAGCAATGGACTGCTTTTGATGTCACATCGAGCGGCTCCAGCGCACGCAAAGATGGTTGGGTTGCACGGGTTGCCTACAGGAATATTGATTTAGATTAACTCATGACATTTCCTATCCAATTTTCACGTTTATGTTCCAAAAGGCAGTGGATGCACACTGAACCAACGGTATCGTTGATAAATGAGCCTTTGAGCTTTGAAGCTTGGGGATTAATTGAAGCTTTACGTCAAATCGTTGGGTTTAACCTAACTGTGCTATATTTGCCGATCTCCTCTAGTGGCGGAAGTTCTGGCTATCCGGGAATGTGCCGACATAATTTTCTCTTTTTAAAAAAAAGGCTAACTCAATTTACATCGCAAACTCCCTCGGCCAACGGCGGGGTGGAGTGATTTTTTCGCAAGTTTATTTGCACTAACGTTTTTCGTTTTCTCGCGTTTGATTTGATTCCAGGTTACCAAGGATTGCGGTGCACCGTGCAACTCGATGTTCTTCTCGGAAAACGAGCGTACCGTACTGAAGTACTGGGTCGGTTCGTGGGCTGCCGTGTGCGTGGCGAGCTGTTTGTTCACGGTAAGTACTTTTGGAGGAGGGAAAGCGTACCGTCAGCGGATAGCGCTGATGAACTTCATGAAGAGTTTTATAGCGTACAGTATAATACAATTACTAGGAATATGAGTTTTGCGAAACGATCCGTGACATGCCCGGCATTGCGGGAGAGATTTGCGCCTTTTGGAGGAAGGTGGGAAATCGGGGGAAGGAGGAGAAGGAGAAGAGAAGCGAACACAGCATCACGAGGCCTGATGGTCGGAATAATGATGAACTCTCCCCCGGACGAGATGTGCCAACACGAATTAATAATTACTGAAGTTTTCCACTGGCACGGCTAAAGATAATGAAAATGATGCTTTTCGGCGCAAGTTTTCTGCTATCGCGCTGGCAGCGCAAAGTCGTTCCGTACTGCGCTGCTGGGAAATAGAATGTGAACTGCGTACCGCGCTGGTATGGCTTCCCATGTTTGCCAACTCCACATTGCTAGACGTAGGAATAGGTTTAAATATTTGGCGAGTTCTGTGTGAATCTGTACAAATAAATCTGATCACTTCAGCAAACGGTTTACCGTCGAGGTTCATGTTTTCGATTGACTTGCTTTAACTGCATTGGTTGGACGAGAAATTTAGTTCATTCCCGTGCTAGTATTTTCAAATTGATTTAAATAAATGCAAATAAATTATATAGCTTCGTTTCGACTGTACGATTCCATTGCACGTTCGGATCGGTTTCCTAAAATCTCTCGTGGAAAATCATTTCTAGTTGATGTTCCGGATACAGCTCATCTACATTAACGGAATCCGGTCATCTAATACTCAACACTAAATTTGGTTCAGTGCACCTACACTTCTAATTAGCGAAAATTAATTCACATCCGCCAGTCGTGTGGCGTGAAACTCAAAACATTTCACATTCAGCGCGCGCTGTCAGTTGATGGTGTGCTGCCGGGTTGGGATTGTGTACCGTTGTCATGCGACCATGCTTTGTGCCGCGAACAGCCAGAGTTGGTGCATAATTTCCCAAACTAAGAATGCTTCGGTATGGGACATTATATCCACATCGCGCCGGGTCAAGCGTAATTTCCAACAACATCCGGATCGTTGCCGGGTTCGGTTATCTATTTGAAAGCGAAAGAATAACCTTTCCGTGATTTTGCGGTTCACCATATCACAGGTGCATCAGATCCATCTTGCCCCCGGATGCAATCGGACAATGCTCATGTCGGATGCTCACGTGTGTGTTTGTGTGCGAGTGGTGACTTTTCATGCAGTTTGTGATAGTTATCCACTTGAACACGTTTCGAACCGGATGTGGTTGCAGGCATGGAATTGACTCGACTGTTATTTTCGGCCCGGATGTCACGTTTGCTGGACAAACGGTGCAGGGTGCATAGTAAATGCTTCACACTTTCCTGTTTAACGTACGTATCCGACGTTGTGCAGTGGAAAGAAAAGGAATTCTATTGATTTTTTTTCTCTCCATTAGAGAGTTTGAATGCATGCTGTGACGATTTATTTGCTTATCTCCCTGAAAGGATGGTATTGATTTTTCATTCAATAAGTAGATGGGTATATGGCTAGAGTCTTTTCGCCATGATTTCGCAATCGATAATGTTATTTCTTTTGCAATTTTTATTCACTGACCGAATACTTGGTGAGTGACGTCTGAAATATGATCAAATATTTGTATTAATAAAATGACATAAATTTGAAAGTGTTATCTGGTCGCGAGCCATCATTCTCTAAGGGTTTCATCCACAAACGACAGGGCATGATCAATTCAAAACTAAAAAGTAAAAAACTCTCTCGTACGAGTACGCAAAGCAGGATGTCCGTTCCATTGTTCAGGATGGCCTTATTTTCCGTACAACCACGGATCATTTGTTTTTCTACCTTTTGCTGGATCAAAAGCCAGAGGAATGTTTCGCTCCTGATGGACAATGTCACTCCGAGCGATGAAGCGCTTCGTTCAATCATTTCTGTGTCATATTTGTTTGCTGCCCCGTAAACACATCAAGCAAATCAGGTCACGACATCCCTTCGTTCGCCAGGGCGGTGTGATGTTTTGCGGATGAAATTTGTAGAACCTGAAACGAGTCGAGTGCACGAAATCGAGTGCACTATTAATGCAATGCCAACTCAATCATTTGCAACCTGATTTTCGATGAGTTCTTGGCATCGGTTCAACAATCCGGCAGTGGGGTTTTCATTCTTGCAAATCTATCATCATCGCACTATTGGACGATGGTTTCCCGTTTGGCTGATGGTTGTGCCCGAGTTCCATTAGCAATTGGATTCTTTCGAGGATGGATGGCACTGTATGATGAAATATGTTAATGTATTATTGTCATATTTTCGTTCGTAATCGGCGGTGTTCTACTTGGAGTTGTGAAATTTTTCGTCACGGCTACGATTATCGTTCCCTTTTAAAATACGAGATTTTGTTATTGTTATTTTGATAAAATCGCCCTATCGCTATATCTATTTTTACTCTAAGTCCCACGGAACACATCATCAAACCAATAAAAGATTTAAATTTAAAATGCATTCAATTCCTCAAACAAATTTCCTCAAAATAAAACAAATTTAATTACCATATGAAGTATTAATGACAAGTATTATTTCGAATTTAACTGTTCACTTATGACTCAGTTTTTAAATCTTGTTTGATTCTAAAGTAAACAAAAATAAACACTGATTAACATCGTTCATAATTGTTACGAATCTTTTCACAACCTTTTCACCAAGAAGCCAAACATACATGGTCGATAATAGAGTGAAAGTATATTACCTAAATTTCAAGTTCATTTTTTTGGAAACATTTTCTTTAATCTTAGTATGATTTTAAGGAAAAAGAGTTTGCGCAATATTTAATTATTTTATAGTTATCACATTTTTTGTATTGATTTAATGTAATGCAATGGGGCGTACTCAACAAGCTACACAGCCGTTTCGCGCAATGTTCCCGTACGCAGGGACAGACAACTGCCTATTAGCATTTCTGTTGCCGACAAAATAAAAGTCACCATTCATGCAAACCACCGTAACAATCGTTCTAAATTGGCAAACTTTTGCCAGCTGAGAATTGTCATTTAAAGTGACAGCAATGAGAAGCTTCCTCGTTTTCGCACTCCTTTTATATTCCGTCTTTTACATCCCCAACCTTAGTTCCAGGTGCATAATCAGCAGTTTTTCCCTCCCCAAATGTCGCTACCATTTGCATTCGCGGTTTGTTGTTTTCGTTTTTCGCTGTGTGTGTGTGTTTTGAACATCGCGAAATCTTTTACCGCCGCTGACAGCACAAGGAATGCAACGGGAGATTTATTGCTCTCCACGCGCTGTTGGGAAATGTGTGTGTTTGGGTTTTTTTTCTCTCCTTTATTTAATATTCCAACCGAAAAGGAAACGAATTTCGTTCTTTAAAAAAAAAAAAGAAACAGTGCCGCTCGAACACGAACAACCGATGAGAAAATGCGAACGGGCGCGCGCGCGCTCGCGCCTGTGTGTAATGACTGGCGGTAGCTTTAGGAGTTGGCAGCCATTTTCTCAGGTTTGTTTTTGTTTGTATATTTAGTTTGGACTGTTTGGTTTGTTGTTTTTTTTTTATTATTATTATTTTGTGGCCTTTTTCCTTTTAAAATGCATCCGTTTCGTGTGCAGCAAGTGGCTTGTTTGCATGGATGGCACTGATTTTGCTTTTTGTTGTATGCCGCAGTCTCGCTGCAGGTTTGTTTTCCAGCGTGCAATTTGTGCATGCCGATTTTTGCCAACGATTGCAAGATGTCACCTACTGTGCTGTGCTAAATGCAAACCTGAAGCCGAACGAAAAGAGATGCCGGCAAAGAGTTTGTGGTAGTGTTTTTTTTATTTACATTCACTCTTGAGGATAAAAAAAAACCTTCGATTCGTAGGGTTTGTGCCTTGGTTACTGGTGCTGTTCATTTTCTTTCTGAGCCTTTCGTCTGATTCCTTTCGAGGGGCACCTCTGTAGACCGTTGGAAGCGATGTTTACTTCGCTTTCATCATGGCAGTAGTTCAAACAATCACAAAATGCACCGGTGCAGCTGTGTGCACATTTCATCTGCGGTCGGATGCGAATCCGTCTTCGGTTTCGCGCCGGTTCGGACCTGCCGGGCAATAAAGTAATGCCGCCCTCGGGCCGAAGCGTGTTGTTGCATCGGTTCGCAAAGTGATATGAATCATGTCCCAGGAACACGTGAATGTTCGCTAGTAAGATGAACAACAGATGAGCGAAAGAAAGAAAACAAAAAAGCTCATTCTGACCACACGGTATGGATGTGGTTTTGCGCAAAAAGAATCCTTTGCAACCATGAGCACCACCACAATCAAAGTACGATGAAGTGATCAATGGACAATCTGAGGGGTAGGCGTGCGAATATGACCATTCGATCCGGATGCTTGTTTTTAAGGTTTAGTTCCTCCCTCCCACACCCCCACACGCCCCACACCCAAAAAAAGAAGAAAGAAGTAAACGAAAAAATGAAAATACATGGTTCCAAGGCCCGATTCGCTAGCAGGCATACAAAACTCCCGGTCGTCGTCATCGTTGTCCGATGGCTCCGATACGGTGATGAATCGCACAATTTACGAGCGTTGAGTGAATTTCCATTGCGTTCGTGCCGTGTGCGGCTCGAATCGTGATTGATGGAAAAAAAGGCGGTTTAATTTGCTTAGTCCTTCATCGCGGCTGTTCACCGATGGCGCGGTATAGCAGCGTCTGCTTGTGCCGCGGTAGCCTCACAGCCATAACGCTGCCAGTGAAGGCGCGCCTCCTATGCAGTCGCTCATTTGCCTGCGCTTCGTCCAAATAATGACGTCTGGGTCTCGGGCACCGCGTTTCCGAAACCGGGTTGAAACAAAATACCGCCAGATCGCTGCTGGTGTTTCGCCAAACACGAAGGAACGGTCCGCGCCGTGCTGCTCAACTGACGGGTTAGGCGATTTTTTAATTTGTTGCTCGTCTGTTTTCGCATTCATATTTTTCGATGTTTCTTCCGACGCGAAGGTGCGTACTGCCCATATATTCTTTGCGCGGGTGTATGTGTTTAGTGATACGTTTTTTTTACTCACACTCGTTTTTTGCCATTTATTTCACAGGTCTTAACGTTCCTGATCGACTCGTCCCGCTTTCGGTATCCGGAGCGCCCGATAGTGTTTCTGGCGATATGCTACCTAATCGTGGGCTGTGCGTATGTGGCTGGACTCGGTGCCGGAGATTCGGTTGCCTGCCGGGAACCCTTCCAATCGCACATCAAAATCGGCCGGATGCAAATGCTATCAACTATCACACAGGTAAGAATGAGCAAATGGCATGTGAGGGTTTTCTGGTGGATGTTGGGAAGATAAGCTAAGAACCTGATACAAAGTGGAAAAGCGTTTTGAGCCCCCTGCTGAGAACGGAGGTTTACCGATGTTCACCGCATGGTATCTGGCATCAAAAATTGCATTGAAGAAATGAAACGTAAAGTAAAGCCAAATATTGGATTAATTTTCTTTCTGAGTATGTAACGAGTGACTCCTTTTTGTAATCCTTAGATATTAAACGTAATCTAACTTTGTTTGTGTAGTGTTTCAAATACTTTGTTTACGAATATATTTAGGATTCGTGATATTTATTATGCCCTCAACTAATGCCTATCAGTTTTCATGGCTTTTATAATTGGACTTGTCTTGCCTGAACAGGAACAGATTTTCTGAAAGTGAATGAATGAAGCGGAAATTGCAGATTCTCCACATCATAAAATGGTGCGACTATCATTGTCCGTTTTCCCAAGAAAATCATAATTGGGGTCACAACTTGTCTAATTCAGTGTATAAACCGATTTATTCATGGTTTGTGAATTATTGTTTTTCAAGTTCAATTGTACGTTTTCACGATTTCCCAGCAAACGAGAAAGATTTTCCGAACGGACTAGAAATTCCAATTAACGGGCAATAAATTGTAGCGGATTCGGAAAACTGTTGGCGAATGAATTTTCCTACCGATAATGATCGAAAGCTATTTGTTTGTGTTCGAAATATTATCTCACTATGCATTCCAATCAAGAGAAATAATTTGATGATATCAATTATGATCTGAATAGTAGAAAGAAAGAAACGCAACTAGGAAAAATCTCTCGTTTCCTCTCTCATGCGCTGCGACGGGTTTTCAATTTTCTTTTCCTCCCCGTACACCGTTTCGGCTGTTTACCGTGTGCAGAATGTAATATTCTGCAGCTAATAGACGTTACGCGCATTGGCAGGTTTATTGAATGTGGCGTGACAGCAGCCGGCAAACGCTCGGTATATATCTCGTGCAATGTGTGGCAAATGTTATTGGTTCGTTGGGTGCACGACAGTCGGTAAGCCAGGGTCGGTTTGTGCCGACGTGGCCTTTGTGTGGTCCGATTCCAACTCAATTTTCATGCATAAATGTCAGACACATGCGCCCGGCACCGGATGGTTGGCATTCGGAGATGTTCATAGCATTTGAGCTGGCCTGTTCGCAACGCAATCATTCGAGTTGGTTGACTGTCCATGTGTGTTTCTCCGGTGTGGTCGGCACTCGACAGAATTTTGGCAGTTGAGATAATATTGTTTTTTTTTTTTACAACGGACTGTAGAGTTTCTACAGTCCCCAAGGAAAAATACAATTGTCCTGAAAATGTCTGGCTGAAGATGAGGACTTGAATTTCGAAGAATGTGTGTTTGGAAGCGACAAAAGAGGTGTTTTGTGTGGAGAACTGTCTCGTGCTCTGCAGAACGTTTCATGACGTTCGAGGGTGTATGAATCATCGTTCTACTTGCAGTCGGTCGCGCCATGTTCGGTTAATATTGGAGGGTTCATTATTTGCGGCAGTCGATGGTTGCTGATTTTGGAGGGTGTCGCTCAGGTCGGGTGTCGGAAACTGCCACCCGACGCATCGAACCGACCACAACGATAAAGCAGATTGTGTATGTGTGCTGGTGCCTATTTTCCTCACTTGTGGGAAGCCTTCTTTCATGGCTGGATGCACATTCATCCAGCGTCTTGTCGGTTTGGGGCGCGATTATACGTCACTGCGTTGTAGACAATCGTGGTCACCACCGATGCACACCAGCTGAAGCATAATGTGACCGTACGTACCTGTTTGTGGCTCACGCCCTCCCCAGTACGGCCATGATGAGATCTTCAGCGCTGGTTTCTTCCGCTGGTGCTGCTTATGCTGCGAGCGGGAAAGTTCAACCACCCTCAAACCGCGTTCAGCCACCACGAAATATGGCAATGATGGCCCTCACACACGCACACATACACGCACACACAACTTGGCCGTGTGCAGCCAATATCTATCGATTCAAACAATCGACTTCAATGTGCGTACTCTCGTACCGCATCTCATCGTTCCAGCCTCACCCTGTAGCCCTGTAACGACATGTGGTTAAACCAGTTCTTTGTTATTATTTCCATCTTGGATGAAACATGTTTCCTTCTCTCTTGCTGCCCATACCTTCGCAGGCGCAAGTGCCCGTTCTGCCCCTAAGGTTGCTGCTATGTTGCCTTAACGAACACACACACACACACACGTGTTTACCAGTTCCTTTGGCTGGTTCTCTTCCGTTCCCTGGTTGGTTGTTTTATTCCTCTTGCAAGTGGATGCGCAATGTTCTGATGCTTACACACATCGACCGGGCTTGGTGTTCCTTCAGCTGGAGCTTGAACCACGAATCGCTCCAGACTGGTGCACGCGGGTTTAGCGGTTAACCGTAACGCGCTTTACCTTTTGGGTGAACGTTCTCCTCCGGGTGTTTAGTGTATGATGCTGATGGATAACAGCGTCAGCATTGATGGTGATGCATGAACAAGAAGTTCGTTCGGCTATCGGCTGCAGTACAGCATTCTTACTTACATCAAGCTTAAAATCGGTAAATGTCGCCTAATCGATTATAAACCATTAACACTAAGAAATATTAATTGGAGAGCAAAATATAGGTTTTAGGCTCCTGATAGGTATGGTCAAACTGAAAACGAATTAGAAAAGCTATTTTTTTAAATTCAATTATACTATTCTAGAGGACCTGTGTTCGATGTTTATGATTCGAATAAATCACACTTACTCTCTGGTGCAAAGGTTCCTCAAAGGTTTAGTTTCCAAATATCCGACCACTACTACCCACTTCCACAACACAACACAACGTTCTTTTCTAGTTTATAGACAGGTATTTCAACTCTCTTATCAGATTTTTATACATTCTTTGATTTTTATATTATTTTTTTTTAAGATTGTGATTTTGCATTCGATAACCTTTGGGGGAAAATTGTGAAACGTTTAAAACCCAACTCAAGATTTGAATGACTCCACTGAGAAGATTCTTCAGCTACCTGCTCTGTTCAACACAATGCTTCACACATGTTTCTTTTATTTTATTTATTTAGTTGCATTATGATGGTATCTCCTCTATTGTAAGCAACATTTTTGTTGAATTGCAATTCATCTCACTTGATATTAAAACATAACAAAAGCGTAACAACATGTAATCGCCGTTATAAATTATTAAAAAATTCATTTCAAAAGTTCTAAATTATTAAAATCAATCTACAGCACCACCACCTGGTGATGAAGCTGAAATTGTTCAATTATCACGTCAAACAACACAAGAAGTCGTCGAATTGAATTGTATCATAGCATATTGCTTTTTTCCGCTTTTACCAACTTCACCTCATCCTCCTTTACGGTGCTGCCCGTTGGCCTGCATCGTTACAATAAGCGTACGACCGGGTTAAATCATCTCCCGCTGTCAGCCGTTTGTTTACAGAAATAATTTTAATTAAAGAATCTTCGTAGTTCAACCGTGCCTGCGATGTTACATTGTTACCCCCCCGGGAACGGCAAATAAGGCGACATCAAACACGAATTTGGAACGCGCATATGATGACGCGCAAGGAAGAAACGAATCAAGGGCTCGGGTTGATTCATGTAGATATATATATTTATTGTATAAATATTTATGCAATAAAGGATTGTTCCGTGTGGCGAAGGCGTACCATCAGGGAAGTATCAT
Source organism: Anopheles rivulorum (assembly GCA_018908115.1). NCBI lineage: Eukaryota > Metazoa > Arthropoda > Insecta > Diptera > Culicidae > Anopheles > Anopheles rivulorum. The sequence goes on from CM032179.1 coordinate 14,190,410, forward strand.
CCCAAAACCCGAAAGACCCGTCACGCCCGAGATTGATAGCGTTTGAAGGAGCGTTTCTCGACGTTTGTGTGAGCCGGGAGGCCTGTGAGTTTGGTGAAGTAAAAAACGAGCAACTGCACGACATTAATTCAACATCAAAGTCGCACTACGGCATGGAAAACAACGGGTTGCGGCATGGTTAGGTGGGTGGCAGGGTTGAGCCAAGCGGGTGAAGCACTCGTTTAGCCGGTGGATTGGGGTTTGGGTTAGGAAGAAAGCGGTTGCGCTGACGCGCAGCAGACAAACAAAATTCACCCGCGGAGGAACAATTGCGTTGCGTTTGAAGAGGGAGTGTTTTTTTATCAACCCCCAGCAGTTGGTGGAGCTGTGGGAGGATGGAAGACAGTTTATTGTTGTTTTCATTTCTTCGCTGCAACCACCGGCCCTTACTTCCGACAGTGTATGACCCTCGTCCCCAAGTCGGCGCGTTCGGCTAAGTGTGCGTAGAGGCCATTGTCGGAGTCGTTTAAGATCTTTTTAAATACAACGATGGTGTCCCGTGCACCATTTTCCTATCCAACCATTGTAGCAGAACGTTCTAGGCCGGTAAACTGGGTTGCTAGGAAAGGCATGGGTCTGGCGTGAGTTGGGAATTTTCCTCAAGATGACAGTGTCAAGCAGAAGGAATGAAAGAGTAATCTGCCTGCCTATTCACCAAACGAACCCGGGTGCTGTGAACCGCATGACCTTTTTTTTCCGGCGCGTTTGCGCTACCCCTTGCAGGCAGCAACGGCGGTGTGTTTATCCATCCAAAATGATGTCGGGCTCATAAACTCTCCATCCACCAGTTAGCCGGCGTCATTTGTCGTCGGATGCACTTGCTACAATTTTTGCTTCCCAACCGTGTCGCATGCGGCATTAGTGACACATTCCAACGCAATAATGGCGGCTCGGACGGAAGATGCTGCGCGCGGCGGTGGCTCAGTTTCCGCGAAGCGTCTTATGAAGCTGTGTGCGCGGCAGTCTTTTCGACCGGGAGATGATGAACAAAAAAAAAAACACATGAAAAACAACTGGGGTAAGCTCTCGGCCCGGCTGTAAAGAGTTGTAGTTAATTGTAGTTATTGCTGTGCCTTCGCCGGTTGTCATCGTCGTTGATGGCGAAGAAATCGTGCCCCATGGCACACACGGCACAGTGCAACGCACGCGTTTCAGTGTGTAGTTGGTCGTTTGTCGGGTGGCAAACAGGGCACAACACGCAAGGCGGCGCCCGGTGCACGACTGGGATGCAGTCGGTTCGACGAAATGTATACTTATGCTTTTCAACACTGGTTCACCGGGTCTGGTTTGCTCTGGCGGTGACGGGAGCACACCAGAGCACGCTGTAACGATGTATTATTTAATCTTTCTTTGAAGTTGTAAACATGTTTGCAATACGTAGAATCGCAGCCCCAGTTGCATTGTTGCGATAGCAGCTGCAATGGTCGGTTAGTTTGTTTTTACTTTTCTCCTGCCATTCAGCGAAATGTAATGATTTATTCAACACTGGTTATTACTAATAGTAGCTAACAATGTGATGGTTTGTGATGAAGAATTACAACTAAACACAGATTATGTTTATTTTTTTATTCTCTTGAGAACGGCCAGGCCGAATATCTAGATTATGTATTTTATTTTAAAGCATTATTGGGTTGAATTTGATCTTATATTATAAAAAAATATAATTTTTGAAATAAATGATAAATGTTCAAAAGTGTCAGAACAAATCGACTAACTTTGAATTACAATGAAAATCATGAAATCGGCTTTCATCCATCTTTCACGTCAGCTTCGAGAGTGGCTATTCCTAAGTATTTTGGATCAGAATCGCTGCAGTTGATCCTCTGCCCATGCATATGATATTGGAAGGATTGGTGATCTGCGATGACATGTTATAACGCAAGTCCTTGGCAAAGGAATCATTTCCTAATGGTCCATGAGTCGTATACGCTTATTTCTTTGGTGGAGTATGTAAAAATCCAGGTATCCACGCCAGTCGTTGTCAGCAAGGTTTATCTAGCTGATGTCATTCATTGAGATTACGAAGTCTGTGGGACGTTTGTGCGGAAATGTTTTCAGCTTTTACCTTTGGGAAATTGCTAAGGTGTAGTCCTTCCCAACAGACGAGAACAATACTCTTCCTTTTGCGCGTCTGGTTGATCTAAAGATGAAGTAACTTAACCCTGTATCTTCATCATTAGTATCTGAAGGACTCAACGGTCACGTAGCTTTCTGTTCGATGCTCTCTCTTTTTTCGTTCAGAAATACATTAGAAGTCTTTCCATACGATTCAAGAGATCCTAACAAATTTGACTGGTTTTGAAAAATCTGTTATAAATTAGCAAAATTTGGCAGAAACTGACCAGTTTTGCATTTGAGGTTATGTTTGGAATATGTACCCTATAATAAATATGAAATTGCTGCGAGAATACAAAAGATCAATATAACTCGCATAAAGACCATATCGCATCCATTAATTATGTTTTAATCTCATTTGAATTCCACCTTGTTGTGTTTAGTGTCGATTTAATTGATTGCATAAAATTGGGTTGAGTTTTCAGTATCAAATACTAGCTGATGATTACACGGAAACATATATTTATAACGCTCCTGCACCATGTAATACGATATTCATCATTTAGCTTCTGAACAGCAGTATTTGCCAGAAAAAAACGAAACATTTTGTTTTTCGTTCCCATCGAACTATGCTATTAGCGCGAAATCGCTCCCGTACGCGCCTTCACGTCCCATTGATTCTGATAGTCGATAATATTGAGATTTTTTTTTTCACACCCACTTGGAACGGGGCACCTATTGTATGCGGTGGTGGCAGATTAACGAATTCATGTCACGAACCGCGGTGGTTCGATTAAGAATGGGAATGACTTTGTCCGACTGTCTCGATCCGCCTTCACTCGATGCTGCCCGCCCGGATCGATTTGCTGGGGATTTTTTCTTTCCTTCTTGTTGTTGCTATCCTCCATTCTCACTTACAAAAGGTTACGGCGTTGAGCATCTTCTGCCCGGAAGCATGAGCAATAGCTTTGTGAATTCTAATTAATCGGCAAGTTCGTTTCGGTGATCGGTGTCTGTGAGAGCATTTATCGGTTAAGCACGATGGATGGGTGTTGTCGTGAATGTAAATGAGTGCTGCTAGAATTGATATATACAAATGCTTAAGTTTCGTAAAGAAGACATTGTCGTTCGTTATGGTTTGTTTTTATTATGGCGCAGGATTGTTTGGATCTCCAAGGCTGGTGTCCATCAGGGAGAAGCATAAAAAAGTCGAATTTAAGCAAGCAAAGTAATGTAAGATCTTTAATATCTTCCCAATCCGACGGCCCACAAAATGCCGTTAAAAATGGTTGCTGTATTCCAGCAGTGCGGTTAAGGAATGTTGTTCGATGCCGGCGGCTTATGCAATACATTTTAGATAAAATTTATGCTCGAAACCAACGTACCCCATTGCCCCAACCACAACAATTCTCCAGCTGTATTATTAGCTCATGTTTAACTCGAGTTACTGTGCGATGAGGACCCCGGTAGCAGCCGCCAGCAACGCATACGCGATACTTTCTAGATAATAATCAACAGAAAGCTACAAACACAGCGCGCACTGGTCAGGAAGCTAAGCTGAGCTGCACTTGCCAGTGGTCGCTACTGGTCAGCAAGAGCCACCGGCCCAACCTATAACGGTCCCCAGTTACGGAAAGCTTTGTAATTTAAATTCGAACTGAACCCGGGGCCCGTTCGTCCGATTCTCGCGATTCGATCGCTTCGATCGAAATATAAAAAAAAAAAACCGCACACCAGAACATGTACCCCCAGCACAGCAGCCCAACCGACCCCGGTACTAATGTTTTGTTATGTTTTTTTTTCCCTGCTTCTATAGGGCCATCGTCAATCAACGTCGTGCACGGTGCTGTTCATGGCGCTGTACTTCTGCTGCATGGCGGCGTTCGCTTGGTGGGCCTGCCTGGCACTGGCCTGGTTCCTGGCGGCCGGTCTCAAGTGGGGCCACGAAGCCATCGAGAGCCGTTCGCATCTGTTCCATCTGGTGGCGTGGGCAATACCGGCGGTGCAAACCATATTCGTGCTCGCGCTCGGAAAAGTTGAAGGTAAGTCCACCGTACCACTGGCAAAACCAGGGAAATTCTGCTCCGGCAAACTTTCTGATTAAAAAAGGGGAAATAAAAAAAAATCATATGAAGCATACGCACCTCCCTTCCCCGAGGTGCTTGAGTCGAGTGATGCGAACATTCAAACACCGGGAGCAGCCACCGTGCAGACGCAGGGTCAAGTTCGCTGTCACTCCTTTAGCCACCTCCGGCCAGATGGATCCAAAGGTGTTGATCGTGCCGTTACTACCCGTCCAACATTAATGACGGGGAAGGCAGACTCACTCGCCAACCCCCCACACGAAGCACAAAGTATGCGCTAAAATGTTAGCCCTAACCGATAGGACAACGGGCGCGCACACTTTATGGAAACTCGTCACGAAAAGTTCCACCATATTTAATTGAACCCTCCGATCCTGGCGGTGTGGTGCGTCGCGTGCAGCGATAAAGCTGCAGTTTTTACGATGCCAATGTGTTGGTGTCCAAGCCTTACCATTGAGCCGATGTTCAATTCCATCACACACCGCCATCTGTGTGCATATTTGCATCGTTCCACTTGCAACGCGTTCGGTCGCGTTGGAAATGATCTAACCGTTCGTGTGCCACTCGGCACCACCAACACCTGAGATAGGCACCAAGCGGTGATGAAAGACGAAGCGAAAAGGCCGAAGGTTGACGCGGGGGTCTGTCTGAATCAATAAAACCGCTATTAACTTTGTAACGTGTTAGTTATCCTTCGTGCTTGCGAAGGTGGGGTTTCGGTTGCGAAAATAGCACCGATTGCTCGTTAGTTTCTCGCGCGCGCATAGTTCGGTCTTGCGGCTGGACGTTGCTTCTTACAAAGCGCTGAGGTTAGATTTATCATAATGCGCTGAGTGAGCTTTATACGGATTTGAGCGGTATTAGTATTTATGGGCAATTTTATCGTTTGCATTAATTTGCTGCAAACCGTTCGCAATCCCTGCAGGGCATTTGGTTTCCATTGCAATGGAAATGGTAAGGTGTGTAATAAAATAGTGGTTGTTTTTTTCCCCTTTGCGCTATTGATCGACAGATTTGTTTCAGTGCTGTGATAGTGAGAAGTAAATATTTACAACCATTCGCTGCACTTATTTTCTGATTTCAAACCNTTTATACGGATTTGAGCGGTATTAGTATTTATGGGCAATTTTATCGTTTGCATTAATTTGCTGCAAACCGTTCGCAATCCCTGCAGGGCATTTGGTTTCCATTGCAATGGAAATGGTAAGGTGTGTAATAAAATAGTGGTTGTTTTTTTCCCCTTTGCGCTATTGATCGACAGATTTGTTTCAGTGCTGTGATAGTGAGAAGTAAATATTTACAACCATTCGCTGCACTTATTTTCTGATTTCAAACCCTTGCATCAATTGAGTTTTCCGTTCACCAACTCACACCCATATTTCGAACATCTCCTCTATACACTGATAGCAATAAATGTAAAGGAGTTATTTTTTAGATTTCTAGCATAATTTTTCTATCACGTCTAGTGGAAATTCACGTGATTGTTCCTATTTTGTTGTCCATTTTATCAGTATGCATTAATTTGGGTAATTCGATTTAGTTTAGTACAAACAAAAAAAAAGAACAAATTTTACTTTAGTGTTTTGGAATTCAAACAAAGGTAGAGGAAGAAGAATTTTTAACAGAATGAGATAAATATATTTAAAATAATTCTTTTAACTATGTGCAATTTGAAGTCTTACTTGCATCCAGGTAATGAAGAATTAAAAAATACTTTTATCAAACATTCGACCTTCGTATTTGACTGCCATCCTAAAACTAGCAGCCGGTTTTTTTATTCTCGTTTGAACGGCCAGGCTGTATATCTTATCATAATAATTAAACAAGAAAAACGAAATAAGGTTTATAAAAGTAATTTATGTTAACCAATTCAGTAATGAATTGTGTTTTACTTATAAAATGTTTGCAGAAATAATTTGACAGAAATATTAATCGAATGCGATACTGCTACTATATTTATTTCCATCACTGAAACTAGTATCGATCAATGCATTTTGAAACAATTTTATTTTGCCGCCTACTGTACCTGTGCAATTTAAATTTCTATTTAAAAGAACATCACTAGGTAAAAATAATCGAAAATCGACGACAAGCATTAAAATCAAAGGAGATTTTTTGTTTTAAAATAACACCCACCTTGTCCCGTACGCATTGTTATCAAATGTTATAAAACAGCGACAAGCGTGCATTAACTTTGCAAATTGAGTTTAAAACTAACATCACCATTGAATGGGTAATTTCGCTAACTTTTACACGTGCGCTTCATTCTCCACCTAAAAACCGGGTTGGTTCGAATTAGATCGAAATATTTTTTTCTTCTCCCGATTGCTTGTTTAGTCCTTCGTTTCTGCTGGCTTCATTTTGTGAACAAATTTCGCATCACGTTTCTGACCCACGCACTTTTTTTTCGTGTGTGTGCTACTTTCGTTCACTCGTTTTTCCCTTAAATTGAATCGGGAACTTTGTACCGTGTTTGGATGATCAACTCTTCCGCTGTTGCGGGTGAACTCGGTGGTAGGAAAAGGGTCATTAATATGGATGTGTGACGTTTAAATTTCATACCACTAACGATCGATCAGCGAGAACCGTGGCGGGGGAAAGTGGCTTCGATTCTCGGTTTGGGATAATCTTATCGAGAATCCATTAGCGGCCCGGGCTGGCAGCTAGCCGCGGAAGCTGGTGCAGCATTACAAGATTATTGTCGAAGCACCGCTGCGGTACTGATTCGATTTTTTCCGTTCGGTTCGGTTGCAGCCGGGGCGACATGTTGAAGGGTTGCTTTGAGTGCGAAAAAAAGAGTTCCCTGTGCGCGCTCGGGTGGGTACACTTGTACAAGGGATGAATCGCCATCGTTAGGTTGTGTTTGACGTTGTCGGTTGTTTCTCCCGCTGCTGTTGTTGAGCAGCTGCTGGTGGATGAAACAGGACACGGACAGGAAAATAAAGCTCTGATTCGAAACGAGCGATAAACCGTATAAAAAAAAAGTTACAACCAAAATCGGAAAAATCTGCTTGTTTTTCTTTTCCCGTCCACTGATCGGTGGCGGTGGTAAAAGTTGGCTTACAATTGTCGCCGATACACATCGTGTACTGTTTGACGGTATGTTATCCTTTTTTCGTTTTGATGTTTTTTTTTCTTTTCTGCTCGGTCGAAGCTACCGGCATCATGTGTTGGTTTTTGTATTTGCCTCCCTGTGTACAACAAACCACCTAGCGAGAACGCCAAGTGCAACCGTATGGGCGGTTGATCGTTTGTAACATGTGCCCCACTGGAGGGGACAAACGAATGGACGATTGTAGCAGTAAGATAAATACATTTTGCCAGACCATACTTACCAAGCACAGCTTTCGATGCTGCATCGTGATCGGGTACGCTTTCGATCTGAGTTACTCAATCTTAATTTTTCACTCCACGCCCGGTAGCTCTGGGTACGCCTGTACGCGCGTTCGCCTGATATACCCGAGATGAATGAGAGGAAATTATTCACAACAGTTTTACGGTGGCAGAAAATTATAATTTCCAGCAGCCAAACACGACAGCAGATCAACCCGGGCCGATAAATCAATGCCGATAGTGTGGCGGCCACAGCAGCTACTCGCGCCAGCGTGTGTCGTGATTGGATTGTGTGTTCAACAGCACGTTCTCGGGTATGCGAGTGTCTTTGGTACGATGTGCAATACTCGGCCCGAACTCGGAAGCCTGTCTTGTCTTTTGTAAATCTAAACTATATTTACTCCTTGCGGAAGCTGTGGCGTCAGAAATAGCAGCTAGCACCACATACGGGGCAGATTTCGAAGGAAATTCTATTGATCCATTAAAGGATAACCCTTGTCAGAACATCTGCTGCTCAGTATTCTTGAGCGAACATTCCGCCATTGGTGGGCATTTTCTTGAAGAACGCAAACCTGGATACCTGATTGACAGACCATTAAAAACCCCGTTCGGAGAGCGCATCCATCACACCGGCATCGGTTGCGGTCTTGTCATTTTTCCACTTAATTAAATCCAGGTCCCGCGTCTTTAGAAGTTTTCCCAGCCGGAGCGAACTCCTGACATGGCGTGTCTTACCGGCAATGTCGTGAGGTGGAACCGGACAGATACGGATGAGTGCGAAAATCTCGTTTTAACCCATGTCTCCAATCGCTTCTCGAGTCGCCATCTCATGGCGGCATATCCGGCACCGTGAGCTTTTGCTCCGACCGGCTCGATGAATTATCGATCCAATATCCACCCCGATGCAGTGGGCTAGATGGTCGCTTTGTAAGGGCGAAACATTCTCGAGTGGTACAGACGAGTTCCGTGTTGTGCTGTATTCTCCACAACGACACCTGTTGCGTAAAAGCAGCTGTTGGAGCAAAGACTCGAGACAAAACGGTTTGCTATTTCCCTTTTACTCGTGGGATGTCGCTAACTGCGGGCGGTACGGACGGCTCTATATCAGACTTCAAAGCCTGCAGACCCGCATTTCCGTGCAGTGGGCCAGAACTCAACCTGGTGGTTGATTTGTGGACACTGGTGTCATCGGAGCAGTGGTACAGATCGTTTAATCACACATTCGAGGGCGCACGAGATATTGGCGGATTCAGCCATTGCCAGGCACGATTCCCTTGTATTTGCCCTAATTCGTGTCGGCTTCGTACGTCAGGTTGCGTATTCTCCGAAACCGAAAGATGCTCGACATAATTGGTTTAAAGGNACGGCTCTATATCAGACTTCAAAGCCTGCAGACCCGCATTTCCGTGCAGTGGGCCAGAACTCAACCTGGTGGTTGATTTGTGGACACTGGTGTCATCGGAGCAGTGGTACAGATCGTTTAATCACACATTCGAGGGCGCACGAGATATTGGCGGATTCAGCCATTGCCAGGCACGATTCCCTTGTATTTGCCCTAATTCGTGTCGGCTTCGTACGTCAGGTTGCGTATTCTCCGAAACCGAAAGATGCTCGACATAATTGGTTTAAAGGCTCGAACAACACATGCTTGCAGCTGGTACACCGCGACCGGGCACATTCCTTCCTTACCGTGCCGTCCTTCCTCTTCCTGATAGTCCTCTTCCCAGGCGGGAGCCTTTTCCACGGAATGTTGCCGTTTCGTCGAAGCACGCAAACGGGACAGTTGTTTGAAACGCGAATTGCGAAAACGGTTAGATTATTGCCACTTGCCGGACGTGTGTCTATGTGTTGACCTATCTTCGACCACATCGTACCACCTTCTTCTTACGTCGGTGTCACGTTAGCTAATTCGCGCCCGCGACTCTGTGCTAGCCTATTTGTTTCTAACTGTTCATTTATTTTCCACCGCCAGGGCAATATACACATTTCAACACACTTTTGCCACGCCTGCTATCGATGGCCGGGGGCTTCTGTCACGCGATGCAGATTACCCAAACGGGGAGGGAAAATCGCTAACTGGCCTTTCGCTGAATCAAGCTTAGTGGAAAGTGGCAATGAATGGTACGCAGCCGAGAAGAAATGCTTTTCTATTTCAACGCACAGTTTCGTAAGGCGGTTTTGCTTTTGGCCGCTTTTTTATATTTGCGAAGTTGTTTTCCAACCTGTTGCAGCAAGTGTGCTGCAAATTGCGCGAAAGTACACGAAGTTGAGGAAAATAAATAATTGGTACGAGTAGGATATTGTAATGGCGGTTGATAAGGTGTAGCTGATTTGCATGAAATCTAGTCCCGGCAGAGAAAGCGTCGCATCCGTGATACTCTGGGCTAGTTTTTTTCTTTGCATCTCCCTTTTCGTGTGTCGTCTATCTGACCTAGACACGGCACGATGCAGTGTTGTGCTGATTTTCGCCGCACCTTCGAGTTACACGCGAAGAATCGTAAGAATTAAGCGTGAATCATGACGCTCGCTCGTTCGGGTTTTTTTGTGGCAAGGTTTCACTTTTTACCTTTTAGTTTAGATTTACGCTTGATAGTTGAATGAAAGCGTCTTTCTGCATGTTGAAAGCAGAGCAGTGGGACTTGCGCTGTCAGTTTCATAGAGCGTGTAATAGTTATATCTTTTTTGTGTTTTGCTGTTGTTTTTTTTTTTCATTGTGTTCGTTCCTTTCAGTTATATTTTCGTCTTTGTTCATTGTATTTATTAATTTAATGTTTTATATTCTTGTTTTGTTATGTTTTATGTTACTTAGATTTCGTTAGTTTCAGGAGTTTAGGAGGAGTTTCGTTTCTTTGTTTTTTGTTTAGTCTTTTTGTTTTATGTTTTTCATATTTCGTATCATTTAATCTCGTTGGATTTTGTGTTGTAACTTTTACTTTTTTTACAAATATTTTGTTTAAAATATGTAGCATGAAACTACATTTTCATTTTGAAATATCTGTTTAAATAACATATGGAACAGTAATTTATGGACATCCAAGTATTAATTTGCACAGAGGATTACTAAAGGATGTTAGTTTTAAAAGTTTAATTTGGTTATGCGATCCGTGATTATAATGAGTGTTTATGTTTACCGGTGCATCATCTGACCACACTGCGTACGGTGCAGCACGCGTGCGTTACGAAACCAAACCACACTGTCACGTTTTGTCGATCATGAGCTGAAATTGTTTAATGGCCCGTATTCGATGCTAGTAATAATTTTCCAATTTTGATATTACAAAAACAATAACAATTTGCGAGCAAATATCCCATCATTACACATGCAATCGTTCACCGGCTACATTGTTATTGTGTGTACTGATAAAAAAAAAACAACATTACTCCCCACTCTCAACATCTTCAAACCGTCCCGTTTGTGCCGCTGGCCACGCGGCAATAGTTCAATTAATCAAAGCCATCGCGTAATTGATCGATTTTATGGCTTTCACCTTCGATGATTATTTATGATGTGGCATTAATTTTCGCAATTGTCGTGTTTGCATTTTCCCGGCTTTGAATGGTTGACGTTTCACTGCGCACTGATTTATAAGGATCAAACTGTACCACAGAGGATGGGGAAAATATTTTAAAATGCGCAGAAAAGAGGACAAAGAAGAAAAAAAAATACATTCCAATTATTTGTTTGCAAAAATGAATGTGATTTAATTAATTTTTAACGCGCACATATGTGTGGCCATGACATTACGCGGAACGGCAGCACTCGTTTCTCGATTGGCGCAAAACAAGTCATAAAATTCTTGTTACAAACAATCTCTGCTGCCGGTAGGTGGTAATAATTATTGTGGTGAAGTACACTTTTTTTTCTCCAGTAGAATTACACTTAAAACGGAGGAGGCTTTATGTTTGGATGGGTTTCATTGTTGCAGCCTTCCTTTTTATTCCCATAAACATATTCATATCTACTTTTACCGTAAAGCATTACCCAACCGAACGGGTTCTAAACGAACTTATCGAAAGCAATGGCCCGTTTGCGTAGCATTGATGCTGAAGGGCCGGGCAATAGTCGTTATCGTAAACATTTGCAAAATCCAATAGTATTGATATTTATGCTGCTGTAACGTCTCCGGACGGAGCGTTGGATCTGAGGGGGGATGTGACGATGGTGCTATGTGTTGTGCCTGTTTTATTGTTTCCTGGTGGGAAAGAATCCTTTCCCAATCGCAATCGTTTCCAGCAAATCGGGTTCGATTTATATGAACAAAAGAGCACCAATCTTTGTCTGGCGTGTGTATGTGCTGGCAACCGAAAACCACCCTCTTCCATGGAGCGCATGGAATGGAGAGACTGCCGGCCAAACACCGTTTTCGTCGGGCTGTCGAAGGAAAGCGCCGTAAATAATCCAAAACGGCAAACGGCAATTGCTTTGTAATATTCATAAACCAACGAGCGGCGCAGCATCACAACACTGTTTGGAGGGAGCAGAAGATGATATGGGGGCCTATTGGTGTGGCCAGAGTTGATGAAGCGGAAGTTGGCTCAGTTTGGCCGGATGTGGTATTGGAAGGCCAGCAGTTGCAACCATATGGAGGTTTCCTATTTTTAAACACTGTTTATACGTGGCCAGAATTTAGTGCACTGAGCACTGTTTGGTGGGGAAGGATTGCTGGAATTTGGAGAAGAATTGATCGAATAATGGTTTCCTACGATGGGGTTGAATCGTAGAAGAAGTTGAATCCATTCTTTCCAGCACCCGAAAAGTCACCCGAAGTTTAATTGCAGTGTGCCATTGCTTGGTTGCGTGGCGTTTTTATCCTTTGCGATCGTACCTTGCACGTTTGGGTCGTATGCCAATGTTTTAAGATGCTGATGGTCAACTGTGTACGATAATTGGTGCAACTCGGTTGCAACACCATGCCCAACGCCCAACAGCAACATCTCCCGCACTCTTTCCGGATAGGTCACACTTGAATGGTGTTCGTTTAGCAATAAGTTACGAAGTCAGATAATTTCCCTCGAGTGCAGCAAAACTTTGTCGGTTTGTTTGATTTTTCGGCTGTGAACCGAGAATGGTGAAATGAGCAAAGCCGGGTCCGTACGAGGGACGTGCAAGTTTTCCAAAGAGATTGTGTTCGATTGTGTCCTTTTCCGCACCGGGGATTCCTCACACACAGACATACAAGTACCATTCGAATGCTCATCCTAACGAGAAAGTGAGTGTGGAGATAAACTTTTGCCTAATGGAGTGAATTTGCATACCAAACAAGAAGCTTTTCGGTGGAGAAGTTCTAAGTAGTTGCGGCAGCCCTTGGACGGTGACCTGGCCAGACGGTTTGTCGGGCGAGTCCAAACTGGCAAAACGGTTATCGTTTTCCGCCCGAGCGGATGGAGGCAGGCGCGTTTGGGCGAGTGTTGAAGGGTTTTACACACTGTCCGTTGCATGCATGGGACTGATTTTTGTCATTTTAATCAGCTCATGTAGCCGGACCATCCGGGTGATTTGGAACCATATCCAAAGTTTGCTTTCCATATGGCTTAAAGCGAATGGCGTTTGGGGAGCAGTTGGATGGCAAGTTGTCTCGAACGAAGACACCAAAATCATGCTTGCACCGCATGCGAATGTCGGTCGGTTAAACTCGTTAACCGTTCGGTAGCACAAGCGCCTTACACCTCGAAAGCGCAGTCACCTGTACGTAAACGGCGGACAGAGGGAGAACCGTATGTACCGGTGGTGGTCGAGCCACGTTTCATCTCGCTTTAGTCGTATGTGCTGTTCCACCGTACCACGCATGTTATCCGACGACGTTTATTAATTAAAGCATGTGCGCAATAAAATGTAAATATTTCAATTAATTTAAATGAGCCATAAACTTTGCCCGCCAGCCACGCACGGAACGGGGTTGTAGCGTCGGGCGCAGGAGTAAGATCCAGGCCCAGTGTCTACGACGAGAAGTTGTCGTGTTGTGCCTTTTTAACGGTAAGAAGCTTTCTTAATGCTGGCTTCGGGTGTTTTTTTTCTTTAATCGTTTCACCCTGCTCACTCGGGGTTGGATATTTTCGAGCAAGCATCATTTAGCATTCGATTCAAAAGTCGAAGTTATAAAACCGGGCGGCGGGATGGATGTGGGCCACCCTTCTTCTACGAACTGCGCAGGTAAGAATGGTGCATAAAGGTGTAGGGAGGGGGAAGGGGAAGATGGAAAAGTTTTCCCTCAAGAAGATGGTGATGCTGCCGGGGGGAGGGTAACGACGTACTGGTAGTAATTGAAATTTTAAGAACACAAATGTAACTCCTTGAGCCTCGTTGGCTGGTGGCCGTACGCTAAAGCGTTTTCTCGATTCCGGTTGCCTCTGCTGCGTTCTGCAAAGGAAAAGCTTCGATGAAGTGATTAATTGCTTCTATATGCAGTCCGGTTTGCCATTCGAAACGACGACGAGACGAGCACTAAAAGACGACCCATCGTGCGGCCCCGTTCAAGTGGGCTGGTGGGCATTTGGAACTGGTTTGTTTGTATCCCGGACGGAAGTGGCAGCAACCAGTACCCTGGCGCAAAGGGGGATGATGCTAGTGTTTATTTAAGTGTAAATTATGCCAATTAATTTCTGTGTGATTATCTGGTACCGCTAGACAGACATTGGGCTTTTGTACCGGCCAACCGTTCGCTATGGCTATCGATGGTTTGCTGATGTCCGTAAGCAACTGCCCAAAGAGTGTGTGTGTGTGTGCGTGTGTGTGTGTGTGTGTCTAGCGTTTTCTGCACAAACTGGTGTAATATGAGAAACGTAACCGATGGTGCTGTTGCTTTTGGTTCTGTTTAACAATTACACTTTGCAAACATTCTGCTGAACTTGAATGCGTATTCTATAGAAATGCACTTAATTAAAATGGATTGGTGTAGGCCTGTTAAAGTACCGGGTGTTATCATTGCAACTAAGGATATCCAAATGAATTAATACTGACAGGTTGAGGAATAGAACTGAAATATGATACAAAATGCATGTTTGAATGGTTGTAATTAATTATTAGAATTTATTTATTTTGCTATTCGTTTGAATCCTACCCAGGGCCTATCATTGGTAATACTACTTATTCTGTTTTTTGTTGTTGCAAAACTAATGTTTGTTGTAATTTTATTGTTATACTCTACATGCACTCTTGTACTCTTTGTTATAATTTTACGGATTTTAGTAATAAAACCTCTCTCAAAGTTATGCTCAAAGTTGGAAAGATTATCTAGATTTTGCCATGTTATTTCCTGTTTGTTGATGAGTTCATTATCACCAGATTACGAAAAATTATATTAAGTATTATACGAAAGGTCTGAAATATTTCTGATGATTAGAATGCAGTTGTATAGAGTTTTTTACAAACCGCATTAAATAATAACTAAATTCAATGCTTATCTTAAGGTAAGCTTTATTCGGTGTTGCGAGTAAATAAATCACCGACGTCTTAGCGATTTTCTGCAAAACAAGTTATAATTTACACAACATGACCAAATAATACAAGTGTTGTCTGTATATATCGTACACCTTTTGTTAAAATAAATAAAAAAGTAAGATAACTCAAAGGCTTCATTTCTGTTAATACTCTACGTTTCGGAGCTCTGGCATTATCAATAGCAAATTTACTTTGCAAAATTTTGCTCACAACATGTCTTAAATTGTTTCTGCACCTTTAATGCAAGGAATGTGATTGAAATAATTCGAAGCCTTTTCGCCGTAGAAAAAGGGCGACCAAACGGTTCGCTGATGGAATGGAAACAATGTCGCAAGCCGTACTATTTTCCTTACTGCACAATAAAAATCGATCGATTGCCTTAGGAAAAGGGAAATAATGAAACGAAAAAACCGAAAACGCCCATTTACGTAAAGTTCTGTTATCGTTACAGATGAAAGAAGCAGAACGAAACAAAGCAAAAGAGAAAAAAAAAAACGTTACAGTGTGAGCCAACTACAAGCGGGAACGAAGCACCTCGGTGCGCAATATTCGCGCCCAGGAAGCTCAGAATCCCGTTTTTATGACCCGGGGGAGCGTAAAGACCCAACGTGTTAGGGCTTCGGTCAATCGATCGCAAGTAAACCGACGGTAAAAATTAGTTTTCGGGAAATGCCAATCTTTCGCCAGAAAGCCGACGGGTGCCGGTTGTGCTTAGACAGAAGAACGGACACCGGACCGCGTGCAGCTTCCCAACCGTTGCCAAAATATTGCCAGCCACCCCAGCGCACCAGCATCTGCCTTCCGGGGTGGGTGGGAAGGATGGGCGTAAGGAGAGGGAGGGTTGGGGGCGAACGGGAGGGAGGCACTTAAACAACCGTTAAGCTTTCCCTTAAAAGCATCAGCCCTACTTTTAATCCGGCTCATAAAAGCTCCGACAATTCTGTAACCGTTTCGTCGGCGTCGGCCGAAGTGTGCTGCGCTTTGCGTTAGTTTAGCGAAGGGTTTTTGCGATGTTTGTTTTTTTGTTCCTTTTTTTTGGTTGCGTCGCACGTTTGACACGGTGCGCCGTTTGTGATAGGATCCGGGACGTTGCAAGATAAAAAAAACCCTTTTTTCGGTTTATACGACCGAACGGCTTTCGCAGGTGTTACATTTGCACCAGCACTTTAGCTTTTTATTCGATTGTTTTGCCTAGCTGCGCGCGGTAAGAGATTGCTCTCGCTTTCGGGCAAAGCACGAGTGCGTAACAAGCGCATGGTGCGGTACGCTTGCCACAATTGAAAGCCTAAAATTTTCCACCAATTTTGCAACCCGAACGATTATCGATTCCTTCTTTGCCTGCCGATAAGATAATGCTCTCAGTTCTCGCTCGGAGCTGTTCCGCCAAAAGGTGCCTGCAGCACCAGAAGCAACCGATGTTTATGTTGTGCGATAAAGTCGAAGCAGATTGCAGATCATCCTTTACCCGGTTCGCTTCACGAGCTGGTTTGAACCACTTTCGCGAAAGTTGTGTGTAAAGGTTCCTTTTTTGTTGTTGCTCTACTTCCATTTTCCTTGTTTGTCAGCGATGGAAGAACATTCATTCACACGAAACGTACGCTTACGCGGTTAAAGCTTTATTAGCCCGAAGGCATCAGGTTCTCGAGTTTGATAGCACATAAAAATCTCGTAACCACACCGGCGCTGCACACACATTTCGATAGGGCAACTTTGGTTGCCGCTTGCCGCAGAAAGCAAAGTTAGCACCATTCATAGTTCCGTAACACGGCAGACGCATACCAGCAGATGGGGTGCGAACTGTGCCAAGAACGCACCGGAACTTGATGGAACGCGCGGTAGCAAACCGTAATGGTGAACGGAATGCAAATAGTTCGATCTGCCATAATCGTTCAACATATATTTTCCATTTACATTCCCAAATCCGGAAAAGGGGTTCGGGTTTCTCTTTTCTTTCGCTCAGAAAGCTCAGAGGTGCGGAAAACTGTGCGCTGTAATTTGGTATGCGAGTATATGTTTGCTTGTGGTTCGTTTTTTTTTGCATATCTTTAATTTCTGGTTTTGGTTGAATACTTAACCAGCAAGGGCGAGCATAACGGGAGTGTAAATAACGTGCCTTCACGGTACAACCGGATGGGTGTATGCGGCAGAGCTTGATCAGCGTTCATCATCTTTTCCTTCCTGCCAAGAATCTGGATATAATGGAGAAGGAGTCGGAGAGAAAAGCATCGACAGACTAAGAAGCATCACTTTTAGCACTCGTGGCCGAGATGTGGCTTGTTTTGGAAAGAATGGTTGATCCGGATTATCGGATCAATGTAAAATCGCCAATGGCCAGCACACACCAATCGCACCCGTCGGTTCCACCACCAAGTGTACCTAATTGACCGTTTTGAGGCACGTCACGCGAAGCGAGAGGATCGTGTAGATGATCCGTTTTGGTTCGATTTAATCCCAAGTGTTTAAGCGTTGGTGCACAACACATCTCAACTACAATGTGATGTAATTTTCTATCGCCTCGAAACCGCGAGAAAACAAAGTATGTAGTTGCTTAGATTGCAATGCTTAGCATCTGCGAGGCGTTTGTATTCTCTCCCACGATGGTACTCTCCGCACGAAAAACCCATCGCGTGGAAATGGTTTCGGTAGGAACTGGTCGTACTCAAAGCTGCATCCTAAGCCCCGCATGCAGCCGCCGTGTTATGTTTACGTTTACAAGTGGGCGTTTGAGCTGTGATTTTCTCACTCATCGCAACAAGAAAACAAAAATGTGCAAAACGAAATGTAGCCCCCCGTGAGTGTAGATTTGTATTATTATCGTTTAAAGCTGGCGCCAGACTCCCGTGTGCCGGGAGATGAAGTAAGTGTTTACTAGTGCTATGTGCAGGGCGTCGGAAATTCGCGTAGGTGCAGCGGCATAGATAGCTTATAATTATCTACCGACTAGCGGATTTCAAGCGACCGATTGGTAATGGTATAATCTTTACAGCACGATTTGTCGAACAACAAGTGGCGCTTTAGCATCGATGTGCAAATTTGGATGTAGGCAGTGGGAAGCAAAAATGTAAGACAGTGATATTGTAAAGCCTCTCATTGCGTTCCAGTGTGGAGGTCACGTGTCGATGCTACGAGTGGTTCAAGAAATGGAACTCACGATCTCACGATCCTGCTGTTATGGAATGCTTCAAGCAGCATTAATCGTTACAATTTAAATTAACAGAAAGCGAAGCATGTCGTTAAGACTTCAGGTGGATTGTATAAAAACTAGTGGATGTCTGTTTCTGTTAAAATCCTTCAGTACTTATATTTTCTTTTTGCAGGTAGTCGCCGGGTCATGTGATATTCGTAGATTTGAAAAGTTTATAGACCGTTGGATTCATAACACTTCACACTTTCAAAAAGTCGCCTGAAATGCTGAATATTATTACGAGATGATATGAAAGCTTACCCTTACACTTTCAAGTATAGCTAAAATTCACCTGAATTTGGTATTCTCGGATATTCGGGATACGAAGATTTTAGAGGTTCTCCAGTATACTTTGTTGTAATAGTGTATCTCGGAGACTACCAATACTTAATTACTCTTTGATTGCAGGTTATATTCTCTTAGTGCTTTTATCGTACTAAATAAACCCTTTAAATATCTCAAAATCGAGTGAAGTCCTCGTGAATTCAATTTTTTTCGACGACTATCACTCCAAGTTATTGTCACTCCTCCAATATTTGAACTTGTTGACAATTTCATCGTTTATTTTTTACTGCTACCTCTGAACCTCCTCTATCATGTTTGTCTTATGTGAATTTTCTACAATGATTATACAAGCTGAGTCGTCCTTTCTCTATTTAATGACTTGAATAGGACAGGAACCTGCCTAGTCGAATTTCTTACATTGTGGGATCAGCGCAAAACACCTAGTGATAATCATTTTATCGATTCGTAGTGGAGTCACATTGCTGCTGTTCTATGCATATTTTGTGCATCCGCAAAACATCACACTAGAGGTTATTGCAAGTAAAAGCTATTCAACTTTCCAAAGCTTCGTTCCAATTTCTTATTAAAACTTGTCGAGCAGGGGTAAAAAAGTTTTTCTTCCACTTCATAAATCACCTCCTGGTCGTTTGCTAGCCGAACTAAATTAAACCGAAAGAAAATAATCCCAGACAACCGCATAAATAATGCATTCGCACGACATAATCCACCAATGAATCAGGATAAAAGTCAGAATAGCAAACCATACCGCTCTAGTGTTCCCTGTTACCGGTGCAGTGACACCGCACGGTAAACCTTCCAAGTGCAGCAAACAGGAAAGTATCGAATTGCACCACCGAGGCGAGGTGTGAAAAGACGTTCTTATCGTTTGGTTGTGGACTTGTGGACAAGATTTACGTTTTTTCCTCCTGCTCCACAATCGAAAAGAGAGAGAGAGAGAGAGAGAGAGAGAGAGAATGCAATGTAATTAAACGATCGTAATAACGATTGCCCGAGTCGATAGTACAGAACTTCTAGCCGCTTTCTAGTGACCGGTTGCGCCGGCTGGTAGTTCATGGTGTACTGCATGTCGATAAAAGCTGTTCTTACCGCCTGTTAATGTTGCCCGTATTCTACCGACAAAGAGTTGAGTCGTTGAGAGAAAAGGGGCAGCAAATTGATAAATGTTTCCTCCCTAATGATGAGATTTGTGTGACGCCGTCGCTTGGTTCTATGGTAAGAAATCTTTCCTTTGGTTCTCAGTGCAGGATGAAACTTCGCTATCTTAATGTTTAACGCACCCCAAGGTAATGCGTCCTGCATACAGGAGCCTAAATCCCGGTGGCATTTACCCTTTTCCGGTGTGCTTATACGTTTGGTAATGCATGGACCGCTTTTTCTTCTTCAATTTACGGTTTTATGATCACTAAGCCACACAATGGAAAGGCATAACCAAAGGGGTTCCGAAAGCACTTCCATGTTCACACATCAATCTTTGTATTTTAGCACTTTTAGCAGACACCAAGCTCCACTTCGAGCGTACCGTTTATCTTCCTGGATTAGAGTGGTTTGTGGGATTGTAATCGGATTGCTATAAATAAAAGTTCGTTTCGTTGTTGTTCCAATCAATCGGCGACGCCCTACGCACTAGCACCGGATTAGAACCTACTTAGATTGGGCACGAGCTTTCGTTGCTACCCATAGCTCTGGTGGACGCTAATGGAGCGAACATTTGTACGTTTTGCGATACAGAGAAACAGGCTTCCTGTACAAAGTTCCGGCACGCCGCACGGGAGCCAGACAATAAATTGAAGGTGCGTGTTCGGGCAGCGTTCAGAATTTTTGGGGAATATAATTTCCTGGTAAATCAACAAGCCCCATTTCCCGGATGTACGTGTTTCATGTTGGAAGCATTTCCACGGAATTCGCTCGGCGAGCGTCCCTGGATGTCATGTTGCAATTTTCGAAAGCAGATACCGCATGAACCGAACAACCTGCCCTCACTAACCCAAGCACACGGAATTGTCGCAAAGTTGCTGACGAAGTACGCTTGTACGCAAACACTACCGCCGCCAACTGCGCTTGTCCATTCAACTAGTGTCGGGCCGTAACTTACATTTCTAATCAACGGTCAAAAGGGCTATAAAATTAAACGGGGAACATAAATTTTCATAATTTATACGCTTGCATCAGCGGAAACTACGCGGCATGGCTTAATATTTGCACTTCGTTCTTTTTTGGCATCGCCATCGATTTTGGACGCTTGGCGTGCTGAACTTTGATGGTGTGACCGCGGTACTGGGTNCGCAAACACTACCGCCGCCAACTGCGCTTGTCCATTCAACTAGTGTCGGGCCGTAACTTACATTTCTAATCAACGGTCAAAAGGGCTATAAAATTAAACGGGGAACATAAATTTTCATAATTTATACGCTTGCATCAGCGGAAACTACGCGGCATGGCTTAATATTTGCACTTCGTTCTTTTTTGGCATCGCCATCGATTTTGGACGCTTGGCGTGCTGAACTTTGATGGTGTGACCGCGGTACTGGGTGCCGTAAAGAAGGTGCTCGATGGTGTTTTTGCGAGTTGACATTAATCTTTTTTTTTTAATCATTTTACACAGTCTCTCCAGGGAAGCGAACGAGCTTTTGCTACGCACTAAACAATGCTTTACACGCGGGAGTAATTGAAATCCTTTATTATCATGGCCACTATCGGGAATGGAAATAGATTGACGTTGCGATGCGCTCCATTGCGACGGTATTGGAACGAGATAGGACTGTCCGGGGTTCGTACAGAACGGCAGCGAACCCGTGTATGGATTATCTATTGCCCCCTTTGCTGACAGTCGAGGCCACCTACCGCGGTTTTCATGATGTAGTGAAGATTTTTCCCCGGCCGGCTCGTTATGCCGCGCGCCCGCGTCGTGATCGTCCCATTGCGATCGTAAATAAAGTTAATTGAAGAATTTTTCAAAACATGCCCGACGGAATGATGCAGATGCAGTTGCACCCGGGTTTTTGCATTTCGTTTCGCAACTTTTACCCCCGTTGGCACCGATCGTTGCTGCTGAATGTGGTGTACGGTGCATGTGCCAGGACACACCACGCTCGTTGTGCCCGTCAAAGTGATCGGCCGACGGTATGATTTATGAGGGAAAGATCGTTATCGGAAGTGCGTTTTCCGATGGGTGAGGCGTAAAGAGGCTTCATTTTGCTCGGTCGTTAGTATGCGGTGTGGAAAAGCGATGCAAATGGATAGTGGACGTGGTTGTTTATCGTTTTATATAAATTAACCGAGACATTTATTGGTGGGAAGGTCAGCGTCGTAGCGTGTCTAGTGCGCTAGTGCAGATCGCATGGAAGCCAAATAATAAATGGAAGCGGTTAATGGAACTGCAGCTGGGCCATACATTTCTAATGTCAGTTTGTTTTTTGCTACAGAAATAATGATCATAATAATGATGAAAACAAATGAGTACCGTGTGGGTTTACTTTTATTTTCCATTTGTAACGAACTTTATTTAAAGGCGATTTGCCTATCAGTTTGCCTATCAATGCCGCACTGTTTTCTTGATTCGAAGGGGATGGATTTGTTTGTTTATACTATGTGCTTAAGTCGATTTAAAGAATCTAGGGTCTTTTGCAATCGAAGTCATGCAAAAATGATTGTAACGCATATTATTATATTTGTAATGGATTGCAGTGGTTGCCATTCAAATAACTCCAACTATCAAGGTAACGTAATGCCATTTGCACGTAATGCACAAATTTGGAATTGTATTATATTATTCAACAAAACATTGTTTTAATCTAAATTTTAATATCAAAACTTTAGGGAGATATAGCTTAAATTAGTGGTCTCGAAATCCTGGCGGTCTTGGAGTGGAACAGCAATTCCAGAGAACAGAGATACTTCAGGAAGCTCATATTGCACCACCAAAGTGTCTCATTATTAGAGGAAGAAAGAAACATTTTGATTGAAATTCAACTAATAAAATAAGCAATTCGCAGAATTTTCCAGTAAGCACGGTTTAAGAAAGTTTGCAAAAACTAATTTAATAAATAAGTCACATGTCAATATTGTCAGTCGATGATTAAAGAGCATCACTAAATTATGGTATGGAATTAATTGTGGTAGTAAATAAGTAAGACGTGGCTATCCAAACCATAAGTAAGACAATTTAATATTAATATCTTTTCTAACATTAGTAAGATTTAAATCTGCTATCTATATCATAAATTCAATAATATACATATATTCTTGCTTAAGGGTTTTACGGATTTTTGAAGAATGCGAAATAATAAATGTTTCTTAAAAGTCGAGCAAATTGAAACATGCAACAGACAATGTCTTTGCGAATATTATAAACATTACAGAAATAACGTATTACAAACGGTCCTTTCTTATGTAAGCTTTGTTTTTTGTTCAAGAGTAATTCCTGCCATGTATTCTAAAACCAGTTTATGTTTTATTACTTTTTCCCATTTAGTAATACCTTAGTTACTCTTAAAATTTATCACTATGTCTGATATCTTCTACAGCTTTATGACAAGCGTCTGCTGCTGGCATGAACCGCCAGCACTTATTGCACACTGTCGCCGTGTTCCATTTCGGACGTCGGTTTGTGACACTGCAATTCACAATCGCAGGCGGGTGGAGAAGAATAGCGTTCCCGGTGGCTAAATTCTTTCAGTTTAATATCGCCCTTGTCATCGTGTCGTGTCATTTCGTCCGGGATGACGTGACTAATGTCACTTCATTACATAACTCATTCTTTACCATGGCGATATCCGGCTGGCCTGCGTGTGCGTGCACCGACATTTGCAGGCAGCCAAACCCATCCTACCGGCGACTTTCTCTAACTGCCTTTGCGCACAGACTAGCTAGCCATACCATTATGCCGGTGCAGTGTGATGCCTTTTGCGTGGTTCGTCTCTGCCGTGGACAACAAAGTTTCAGCCCAACCACCCGGGTGCGGCTTCGGTTTGTGCATGTCAGGGAGTATTGGGGCTGGTGGCTTACTACTATGAGCGATGCATCCACGCCGGTCCGGTGGCAGGTCGTTTGCCACCGGAATTAGCATCTAGCCTGCGGTGCTGTTCGGTCGTCGGCACCGACTGTCCCGGTGATCTGACCTCAGGATCTTGGGTATCGCTTTGGGAGGCCGACATCATCAGCATCGCATCCGAGCGCAGATCCAGTCGTGGGGAGGCTATTTGGTAGGTGCATATTAAGCGTCTGATTTATTGCTTGTCGCTTCACCATTTTTTTGCCATCGGTCTTTTTATACCATCGCTCGGTATCATGTCCGCTCGCTACCAGCACTCCTCAGGTACTATATTCTCAGTTAAAGTGTTGTACACAAGACGAATGCGGAGGGTATGGATTCCGTTTGGCAACACGAGAGAGTCAGAAGATGTGAAGTCCCACAAGTGTGCAATTAAAAAACATTTCATTCACCATCCACTACCCGCTACTACCCCGTTGTAGCACACACAGGCATCACGGAGATGTGAGTGTACAGATCCCGGTCTGGGCCAGACTGGGCCGGTCCGGGATGTTGCGACTGGAACTCTGGAACGTCGGTTGAAAAATGCGCCAGCCTGTTGCATGCGTTCCAGTGGCGCCCGCTAGCGAGGAGTGCATTCTGAAGAGGAGTTTTGTGGGCCGTTTCAAAAAATCGCCCAACCCGCTTTATCGAAGGTATGGAACGGGCATTGGCATGCGGTACAACATGCAACCCGAAACATGAGCCTGTGCATATATGTACAGCACACGGTATGCGATTCCATTTTACCACCGAGCAAAACGGGTGTATGTGTGTATGTGTGTGCGGGTAAAGGTTCGTTTTTGGGGTTTTTGTGGTTCAGGCATCTCACAGGGAGAGATCTACAGTATGGTTTTTCTTGAGCTGCGTGAGCCCATCGCGGAACGGTCCCGGATTGTTAATCCGAACCGTACATGTGGTCTCGCGGGTAATGGTAACTGTCGTGCACTACGCGCAGCCTGTTTTCTTCCGATGTCGCCACGCATGATAGTAATGATAATAAATATTAATAAAAAAAAACACTGCCCAGCGACACAAACTTCGCGAACCTGCTGATGCTGCTGCTGCCGGTGGTGGTATCATGTTCGGTATGCGACGCCCGTGTATAGTGGTACGACATAGAAAGCATATGCATTGACATTCAGAGCCTCCATTGTGGTTTGCCGTTTCTCGCCGTTTGCCTTCGTGTTGTTTGCGTCGGTACGGGCGGAAGCGTCTTTTGTACGCGAGTAAGGATGGTCGGTTCTCCCGCCTGGAGGGAAACTCGGGAAGACTCGGGAAAAACAATTCCCGTGCCTTTGGGGGCACACTGCTACACAGTGGAGCCATTTATTTTAATTTATGAAGAACGCCACACCGACATTGTGGTTGTAGAACAATGGTGACGACGGTTTGCGCAGCGCAGAGTTTGGTCTTGCAGCGAGACAGATTCCCAGTTTTCAGGGCACACACACTGTGAGCCATTACAGCTGTAAAATTGGGTAAAGAAAGTTAAAAAAAAAGGTAAATCAGTAAACTAATTATTTAATGCGATATCGACAAGAACAATCGATCGATCTGCTGACTTATTTGTTTTACAAAAACTTGTTGTTTGGGTAGTTCTTTTCCATACAATTTATGTGAAAAGTGGAGAAAAAAATCCACACGTAATTTGTAAACCGTAATTATAGTAATAATCGTTCAGTATTAATAATCCGGAAGAAATAATCATTCATTACCAATATTTTGTTCATCAATATGATAAAATGAAATGGCTCTTTTGCTTTATATTTGGGTTTATGAAACATTTTCATGACAAGCAGTATGTCTAATTTTTGTGTTAGTAACTCTGGTTGATATCTAGTCAAATGTTTTTAAAGTTATATTTAAAAAGACCTCACCTTATTCTCATGCATTCTGCAAGGAAACAATATTGCTATCCATATTTTCTTATGTTGACCGAGGATTTGTTTTATACTCTGAAGTATATATCTCTTTTATACGCTATTTTCTTGGCATCAAACGGATGCGTCTTCCATGTGCTTTGTTAGACGGTCTTCTAAGTTAATATTTTCCATTTCAATTCTTAAACTGTTAAACAACGTAACAAGTTCATTATTGGTGGTATCGAGATGAGCGGAACATTTCATATCAAACTATATATTCTTCTATGCTTCGATTTGAAGTTTTCAAATTACTCTTTTGTGATATTCAATAATATGTGTGGAGAAAAACTTATAATCAACGAGTTTGATTGTATGATTGGTGTAAAGATATTCCAAGATATCAAATTTAATCCCAAATCCAAAACGATTGGACAACATCACAAGTTCCTTTACGATCGGTGGATTCTCTGGGGTGTTTGTTATTAAACAGAGCATCTTCTAAACATTTCAAACCAACCCTTTTATTCTTCAATGTTCCCACTGTATATCCAACCAGCAAAATAAAAGTAACACTCAGAATCTGAGATGCTTCTCGTGCAATATTTCGCTCGTCCAAAAGGATTTTTTTTTAAATATTAAAGTTTGCTGGTTATGTGCATAACTCATTGTTAAAAAATCTCATTATGTGAGGGCATTGACAATGTTTGCATTGCAAGTTTTTGCTAAACCAAACCAACTCAAGTATAATTTTAATTGTATTTTATAAACCATTTTGTCCCTTTTTAAGAAGCGCCCTGTGTTCATTCTTCATCTTCTTCTACTTCGTTTGCGAGTAAATCTTGGACGGTCCTCAGCTTCGCACGTTGGACAGACTTGTTTTACCACCGATACACACACACACACAAACACACCACCACGCAGTATGCAGTTACCTGCTTCATCTTCCCGCACCCAGCAGACGAT
Organism: Anopheles rivulorum; assembly: GCA_018908115.1. Classification (NCBI taxonomy): domain Eukaryota; kingdom Metazoa; phylum Arthropoda; class Insecta; order Diptera; family Culicidae; genus Anopheles; species Anopheles rivulorum. Next base: position 14,216,706 of record CM032179.1, read on the forward strand.
TCAATCCTTAGATTAGTTTCATTGCTCCCGGTGCAATGAATAATGGTGCAATCGGGTGAATTGCTTTAACCACGGTACCGCCATTTCACGGTTATTTCGGTATTGCGCACCATTTCCGTTCGGCCTTGTTACCACTTTCTTTTCTTTTTGTCTACCTTTAGTTGCACCTTCATGTATGCAAGCGTTTTTGGTTCGCCCAAATACGTACGTACCGATTGTGCAACACGATAGCGCTTCGGAAGCGTAATCAAAACTTTATCCTAATCCGATGTATATTCCGCACGTGGAAGGAATGTTTCGTACCGCTTGCGAAAGTGTTTGCATTTAGAGATTTTATTTTTGCAGTGGTCATCCGTGCAATGCGTGAGTGCATGGGAATTAATGTTGAATTTATAGCATGCCTTTTCCAATCCGTGGTGCAATTTTTCAACACGAAAGTAGATAAATAACTATGAAACGTGTTTTTAGTTAAAGTAACGATGAAAAAACCGTTTTCAAAAAAGGAACGTTTTGTCTGTATGACGCTTTTGTTTTATTTAAATAAAATTTTTGCTGAGTGGTTTGTTCAAACGAAGAACCGCTGTGCATAACTTTCCTTGCCGAAGATGAATAAATTGCCATGCAAATGCTACAAGTGCTGTATTTACTCTCGGCAGATTTAAATAAATAAGATTTATATGCAAATGGTCAACAAGCTAATGTACATCAAATACATTGTTAAAATTCACATGCCCTCGGGCATGATGGTGTCCGTGTCGCTTTTCGCACCATTTCCAGCACAAAACTAGTGCGAAAATGCGCGCTCGCGCCCGACGTCCACTGTGTCTGGTAGAGGCAAGTCGTGCAGTGACCCGGTGTAAAATCGCTTGTCACTTTGCCTGTTAAATTCCATTCTCCAGCACAACCTGCGGTTCACCGCACGTAAATATTCTGGCGAGACTTCTTCGTCGCCGCCGTTGTCGTCGCGCAGCGCGACTTTGTTGAACCTTGCCATGTTTTCGCCGGCACTGCCGCCCGGCGTGTACACATAATTGCAAATAGAATTTATGAGGATGAGGCTTACTCTCCAGGTGTGTGAGTGTGTTTGGGGCGAGGAAAAAAAATGGAACTTTTAACACTTGCAGTATTTTTTTTTGTTTGCTTTTTCTTTAATTTTCCTACACCGAGACAGAAATATTTTCCTTCCTTTGGAAGAATTCTTATTCTAAAAAAACAACACCACACACTTTTAGAATAGCGGAGATGGCACAGGTATGGTATGGAACAGGCAAATAACTCCACTGTGGTCTTTGTGCGGCATGATAAACTTCGGAGCCGTCGATGCAGAGTTTATGATGCTGGGTAGTTATCGTCGAAAAGCTACAGTAATTGGCCGTTTTTCATGCGAACGTGGTGCGTCGGAAAGAAATTGTGAGAACGTTTACTGACGTGCGCATGGCACTAAAATGTTTGGCTGGAATGTGCTGTACGGTCGTGCGGTGGTTAGAAGTTGTTTGCAAGCTTAATTAAACGGATGAATTGTGATAAATTTATTGCATCTTTATACAGCGCAACAGCTAGTTTATAGTTACAAAGTCAATGCTATTAGTTGAATGGATTTGACCGGGGATTAGTTTTTGTTGTGGTTTTTTAATCTCTCTGAACAGTAAACGCGTGCTCGACATAAATGGATCCATGTCAACCGCGTGTGGCGATATTTTGTAACGAGCGCCTTTATGCAACAGGGGCGCCCGATCGTTGGGTGGATGACGTTTGCGATCGGTTCCGTCGCGATATACAAACAAAAAGGTACAACCCTTACCCCATCGGTTGTCCGATTGCCTGAACCAGCACTAATTGACTTTTCGTTGGTAGCGCATAGGCAAGTGACAGCTTGATGGTTTTGCGATTACAAAGGACCGATCGTTGTGTCCTGCCGTTGGTGGTGGTGTTCCACCTTCCATCGTACGACACCGAGCCGAGTAATCGGGAGTAAAAAGGTAGTTTTACTTAAACATCGCACATGTAAAACATCCACTAAGCGAAACAAGCGCTTTTTGTGTGATCTGATTCGCCGTTACCGTCACTATGAAGTATAATGGAAGGAAAAGGGGAAAAAAAACACACACACACACACACACACACACACAGCTATACTTACTACATTCAAACACAACGTCAACCGCATGTCGGTGCGAAATGTGAACGTTTTCGATGGCTTTCAACAAATGATCGAATGGAGCGCACAACCGACCACGGTGGAAAGATGAATGTAAACAACGGTCGGTGTGGTTCGGGCGAAACAACATTAATCCAGCCGACAAAAAAAAAAGCTATTTCCTTCATTATGAGAGACAGCAGACACATTTTGAGTTGAGAAGCAACAACAACACACAGGGCGAGAAGGTGGAGGACAACAGTGTCACAGCAGACGGGGTTCGTCGCTTGTTGCTGGATTTAATGTTTTTTTTTTCTTTTCTTAGTTCAACGCACGAACGGCGCACTACAGCCGGCGGGGGGACGATGTGAAAAGATGTAAAGTGGGCAACCCGAAAAGTTTTAAAAGCTTTTCGTAATTGAAACACCCGATGTCTTAATCTTGGCAAACAACTACATTGTACATATTATTATGTTGGTACGAGGAAGGTCACACGTTTACCGTATGGGGAACAGTTGGAGTTTTAAACTTTTTTGCTGGTAAAGCGTATGAAATGTTGGATTGCTTGTGTGCCAGAGTTTCGCACTTTGATGTTGAAAAATGTTTTTCAAAAAAGTTGGTACATATATATCGTCCTCATTGTATCATTCGCACAAATGTATCAATATAACCTAATCGCCTATTGTCCCACTTAAATTATTATTTCACTTTGCCAAGCCAATTAAATTAGGGAAATAAATTTAATTTCATTTTTTTTTTGTTTTCCTGCACTATTGCCATAAATTTCGCATCCAATCGCTAATGTACTGGATATAGGCGCTTAACTTTCATTATCTTTATCTACGAAGGACACCAGTGCGTAGAAAGCGAAATAAAAAAAAAAGAAAAGAAAAGAAACAAACTTTTCGTTGACTTATCCTGTCATAGAAACCGGCAATGTTAATCACATGCTAGCTGCAGTGTTTACAAAATCGACTAGGGCAGTTCGGTGTCGGGCAGCCGCAGTCAGCCCGCGGGCTAGCGAACAAACAAATGTCTGATCGTTTTTGGGCAGTTTGTTTCGTTCTCCTGCGTGACTGTTGTCAGATGCTGAATTTGGCCGAAAATACCACTCACCATCGGGGAGGGGAACTAAAAGACAGCCAAGGTTCTGCTCTGCCGGTTCTGGAATGAAAATGAGCGCAAAGAAAAATGTTTTCGGGGAGGTTTTTGCCTTGAAAAAGAAAGCATACTCCGCATCGGGCAATACCGGGCCAGGAACGAGGCGAGCAAAATCAATTAAGATAATGAGAAACTGAACCTTGACAGCAGAACAGCCACCCAATGAAGCAAAAATGCATCGAAACAATAGTTTTGCAACTGCTGTTTTAGTGTAAAACGAAAACATTTCATTCGTTTCGGTTATTTGTTCTTCCGGAAGCTTTTCTGGTCAGTCTGCAGTGCCATTGTTCGTCGTATTCATTCATCGTAGCGTGAGTGATGCACGAAGGTTGAAATAAAAGTTTGAATCGCTACTTAGAATAGTAATAAATTTTAAAAATTTTAAATAAATTCTCATGAAAATGAAAGTTTGCCCTACGTTTTGATTTGTGGTTTTGATTGCAATAGTAATTTTTAAAAGTTATGCAATATACATATAAAACCGCTTTTTAGACAGATACATGCATTAGCAAGTCTAATTACTTCAACATTAAAACAATCACACTCATTCGAAGCTACAACAAAATTTGTGCAAATATCTTAAATACATAAACAAATTACATAAACCTTTTTATGTTACATAGTTCATGAAAACAAGCAACACAACGATGATTTAAAAATAATTTGATTTTTTTTTTGAAAAATTATTTTCATTATTACGTTAACAAAAATATATTCTTTAAAACAATCTCACTTATGTACCAACCCAACAGCGATGTCCAAATAACGATACAGTCGCGCGAGCACTGCGAACAATGAAAAAAAACGTGACACGGGTTGTGTACGTATTTAGCATGTTGTTTTTTCCCGCGAGTGCACTAACAACTGGCATTGACCATGATTTGGAAATTCTTTCGTGCCCGGAAAACACATTCAAAACAAGCACTGACTCCTGGCCCGTACCCTCGTTAGTAGGAGGTGAAGGTTAATTAAAGTGAATGCCGTATGCAATTTATTACGCTTGAAAGAAGACAGTTAGATGGAAAACGCGAAATGCTTCGAAACGGTAGCTTTTCTTAGCAAATGGATCAGCGGAACAATTTCCACATGTCGTCCCACTAACGAACGAGTTCGATGTGTGATCGGTGCGAACCACGCTACGAGCAGCGTGATCGTGGGTGTTTCACACAACGCAGGCAAGAAACCCGATACGGTGAGCCGTAAACAATTCCTGCTATCTTATCGTTTCATTATGCAGATTATTTTCCTACATCGACGTCTTGGCGATCCTTACCTGTACCGAGATTTATTTTGCGCCATCGATTTCGATACGCGCGCACACACATATACAGTCAGCCGGGTGGGTGGTTGGTGAGATTTGCTACGAAACAAAATGAAGCTACAGATTTACCTTTGGTTGGGCATTTTATCGGTACAGACATACGAGTGCCCTTTCGAACCAAGGCTTTCATGGTAGCATCATGGTAAGATGAATCTTCCCGTTCACATGAGCAAAGAAGAACGAAGGCTGGAAATGGAAGTAACATCATGCAGCACGTACCTACCATCTGCCAATGTCCCAGGAGAAGCGACAAGGGAAAAGTGGCATTCGAAGAAAAATTGTCTGTCAAGGAAAAACCAGGCCTGGGTGAAAAAGGCAAATAAGCTTTCAATTAAATTTAATTCCTTAAACTAACAACGGAACGGATGCAACTGGAAGCAACCGCCGGTTCGGCTTCGAGCAACATTTGAGTGCACCGTCCGCTGGGAACTGGACACAAGACTGCTGGTAAAGATCTGTCTCAGCTCAGCTTATTGCAGGGCATGGCTTCAGTGTCGGGTTTGATTTGAATATTTCTCGTTATGAGCGCTGGTGTGTGTCCCCGGTGTATACATTCATTGCACGTGTGTCGATAAATCTTTTAATTCGTATCAAGTTTTGCATTTGGAAACGATTTATGAGTTCGTTGTGAAGGTTTATGAGGTCGTATGATGAATTTATAACAAACGCTTGTTTGACCAGAACACATTTAAGCGCTAGAGTGGAGCAATTGGTTCGGTTGAATTATAAATGAAAACTTCGCACAGCACGCGGTAACTCTTGTTTGGCGAAAAATAAGTTTATGCCATCAACGGTTTAATGAGAATTGTTATAAATCCTATGTAACGGAAATATTAGGAAAAATCCATTTTCAATAAAAAAAAACCTTTTCAGAAACGATATTCCTTGTTGTGGGATATTCATCCGTGCAGCTGGGAAATGACAATTCTAAAGGCGATTTAACGAATTAATTGTAAATGTTGAAGGTTTAGCAAAAATGTATATATATATATATTGTTCTTTGGAACGATAAACTTGTGAATTTGTGGTAAACTAAGTGCACTTAAGCAATTGTATTAAAATGCATTGTATTCAGTAATCTTCATTTGCAAAAGAAGTTTTGCCTATTGACAGTGTTATCGATTTATCCGTTGCGATCGTTGTCATTTTATCAGATGAAAATGGATTCAACAAATGTTATACAGCTAGAGAAATGGTTTTACATTGTACCATTTAAAAGAATCGATTTTAAACGAATAACGTGAATTCGTTTCTTTTTAAGCCGCCAAACAGCGAAACAACAGCAGAACGACCGAAACAAATCATAATCGTTTTTCCACCGGGCAGACATCCGAATGATGCGTCGCCCGTACCGGCGATGACTTTTGATTGATGGTGGAAGCTTGTTTGGCCTGCAGGTGTAAACAAATTGTGTTAACAAGATGAAAAACAAATTGCTTCCGCCGGTGCCGCAGTTGATTGCATTATTCCTTTCCGGCTTACGATGGCGCCCCGTACCGTGCCCAGTTGATTCACTTGTCGCACGGTTGCGCTGTGGCGACACACGGCGCAAGATGTGCTGATGAACCTGCCACACTCGATGGACCGATGCGAGAGTGGATGATTAGAGGCAGCCGGGACTGCTGCTGGTGAAATCATGTTTGCCCAGGGCGTCCGCGCGTATGCAGACCCTCCCATGGTACTGTGGGGATAACCATTGTGTGGCAAATTTTCCAAAACAAAGTCAAACCGGGTGGCAGCCCACCGACTGAGACAATATTATTCTCACTGAAACCGCAAACATTTGCCACGGTCGACACCAAGGCATTAAGCGATTAACAGAGGCTTTCTGTCGTTTTCCGTATCTCCGGCTTCGGTACGTCGCATCAGCGAGATGATGTCCCATTTTATCTGAAAATTTAACGGTGCAAATCAGGCCTAGCAGCAGCTAGCGGCGACGCGGTCCTTGTTGATGTGCTAAGGGTAGCAGCACACGCACACGGTGACATTTCCCCGGGAGGTGTCGGTCACAGGTCGCTTCCGACTGAGCGCGGCACAACCCTGCAACCAGGAAGATGTCAAGTGTTTGCGGAAGATATTTATCAAAACTCGGCTTATGTGGCAACATATTCACTGGCGGCGTTGGACCGCCGTCCCGCACACCCGGTGATTCACTCGGCAAAAAGGGAGAAGTGAGAAAAGTACGTACGTTTCCGTAGTCTCTGGTGGCAGTCCCACCAACGTTTACAGTGCAAACAAGCACTACACATGCAACGCGCGTATGTTTGCATCCCCTAGGATGATGGCCTATTGCCTAGGTTTTGTGTCCAATGTTTGCAGCCGCGACGGTGCCGTAGGTCAAACTTGGGCTTGTGAGATTTTCCGGCTCGATGCTACCCGGCCGTGGAAAATGCAAAGAAAACCAAAAACCAGGGGCTGGGGCTGAGGGCGAAAACAAACTGGCTCAACGGGCGGCAAACAGCTACAAATGCTCTGCTCAAGAGGGACTTAAGGTGTGTTTTTTCACCTGGAGGCGGTATTCGGTACGCTGGAAGCTCCACACAGTTGCTTTGTGCGGAGGCACTTTTAAATTGAAGTCAACATCATTTGCTACGCCGCCGGGAGAGTAGTCTAGGTTTTCGCTTCGTACGCCTAAACCTTCACTTCCCTGATGATGCCGTGGAGAGTTGTTCTTGTGCCTCTTACCCAATCATTGGATCTTTGGTGGGGGCGATTCTTCTTGTAGCCAACAGCGGCAAATCCACGTGTATGGACCGACCGGATGGGTAAGCCTGGTGCAAATTAGGATTTCCAACACATTCCACATTTCTGAGTCGCTTGGGAAAGTATAGGTGTAGCTGTTGTGCGGTGGTGCTGGTGGTCGTGTTTAGTTTGCCCATCTCTTTACCAGTTCGGTGAAGCTGAGTTCGAAAGCCACCGGGAGCTTGGGGATCAATGCTCGTGGCGAATGTAGCGCGAAATGAGTGAACTAATGGATTCATTTCAGTTTTTCATTTGTAGTGTAACAGAAGAGCTAGTTTGGAGTCTCATGATATGTTGAAGGTCATCAGAACTTTGGGGAGCATCAAACTCGCATTTAGAAGAGATGGATTGGTTTTGAACAATCCAATACATTTTTTAAAATATGCTCTAAGTTCATTAGAAAACAGAGAGTTCGTTAATATTTTCCAAGATTTATGAAGGTTGATTATGTTCACTGCGCTAACGAATCAAATCCAAAAAAAAACATATTCACTACACATTTGTATTTTATCAATTTCTTTAGTGCTGAACTAATTTAATGGTGAAACATATGTATCAAAAACACGGAAGAATGCAAGTTTGACCACCAATTGGAGTTGATCTCTTCATGAAACCACGGTGCGATGGTAAGATCTACCGTCCGGATGATAAGTAAAAAAAAAAAATGAAGACCCCACAGCACAACGGCCGCATCAACACCCCATGTAATCTACACCGGTGTGAAGGAGCAGGAAGAATAAAATTGTTTAGTCATTTTGCAATTATTCCCAAGGAATTCTTCGCTCCGCGCACTGTGCTACCGTGCTTCCGAGCGATGAAGTTCTGTGTTGCCTCACACAACAAACCTGCTCGACGTGGCTGTGGACCATTAGAAGGCAGTGGTGCTTGGGGAAGCGTTTTGGTGGTACGAGATCCACTTGCTTCCAGTGTGCCCCACGGAATCGCGAATCATCGTAGGTGCTTGTTTTGTAATCTATGATACTCATTTGGAGCACATTAGGCGCGCGTTTCGATGGATCGGTAGAAGACCCGGGGTATATAGAGGCAATGGTCGTCCCCGGTGGTGGCATGATTATTTTCTTGCTGCCTGGTCAGGTTGTGTGTACCGGTCTCAGTCACAAGACGCGGTAGAATCTTTCGCTTTTTGTGAGCATGGATTTGAGCGTTTGTCTTTCTTTTTTTTTTGTTTATTTTCCTGTAGCATCGTTCTTACTTTTATATGCGTTCATTTTACGCCGTGTGAAGAATGTAAGAAAGGTTCGCTTTCGCTTTTTCATCGTTCTTTCCACCGCGGGGGCCAGCTGCGATGGTAAAGCAGCATTCTGTATTGTTTTTCCCCAACATCTCTCTCTCTCTCTCTCTCTCTCTCTCTCTCTATCTCTCTCTCTTCTCTACGAAAGGGTTTTTGTCTAGGTAGAACGCCACATTCTTCCGAACGAAATTCGAATCGATCGAAAGCAGATTATTGATTTCATGGTGCTCCCAGCCAGCATACGACGTGACGTGGTGGTGCTGAGGTATCGACTTTCGATTTCTTCACCTAAGATGTCCGACCGTGGGGTGTCCACTCGCGAGGGTTCCGAAATATTGGAGCCCTCCATGAATTCGGACCATAAGACGCATCCGATGATGGTGTACCCTATTGTTCTTTTGCCGCCCGTTGGGCGAGATCTTCTGTTGGAGATGGTTTGGCAGCTAACCAGCGGCGAAGAAAATGACATTTTAATTAATTTCACAGCTGAAAACGAAAGGGGCTCAGCGTTAGGGGTTTTTTTGTGGGTTGGTCGTGGGCTACCTTGAAGCGAAATTGGTTCGTTCTGTTGTTTTATTAGATGGTTCAAACAAAACAAAAACAAAAACGTATCCTGCAACGTCATGGCAAGTTGTTTATTTAATCATCTTTTTCTTTTCTCTGTGTTCTTGTTTTCTTACAGGTAAGAGAAACAACTGCGTCAGCAAATGGTATAGACACTGAACAGTGGTAAGTCATTTCGGCTTCGGATGCAACTCAGCGAAAATAATGTTAGGATACGATGAAATACGTTTGGAGTGTCGATTTTAATATTGGTTAATGAGGAATATGGAAATTTCTGTTTCATATTCTGGTTCCACAATTTGTTGGGAATCTCAGTTTTGATCTTTTTTTGATGAATTTCGTTAAAAAATTGAAGTTACTAATCTAAATTGGGATAGAAATATTTTTCTGCATTCATTACTTGAAAATGAATGATTTAGTTTAAAACGAATAAAATAAAGATATTATCAACCACTTGTTGAATCACCAGCATCAACTAATAAAACTTGACGAATATCCTGCGGACTGTGAATATTCTATTAACGTAATACATGAGTCGAAGTACTCAATATTCTATTGGAAAAGTGATGATTGTATTAAATCTTTGACGGACAATATTTCGATATTTGATTTATTGTCTACATATCGGTTAGATTTTTTAAATATTAGTCATCAAATGTTCATATTAAATGCAAACCAAATACTTGGCTCGGTTCATAATAGATTCCAATAAAAGCATTTCATTTCTTTTCCTTTGTGAAATTCTCATGAGACCAAAAAGTTCAAGTACACGAGAGTTGAACGTGTCTCTTTTTCTTGGCAAAACTTCCTACTCATATCTGATGTGATTCAACTCACTACACTCGGCGCATTAGACCATGAAAGCGTCCCAGATAATTGGGTTTGCGCCAAATACAGGTTTAAGCCAACGGAAATACGACCATTTTATGGCGCTTGGTTATCTTCAGCAATTTTATTAGCCTGTCTTGATAATGTCTCCAGTACAGCCGGTACTTTTAACATCCCTCATGTGACATACATCGGTTCTTGGTCACTGAGGAGTTTTCTCATCTTATTTTTTTCCAAAACCATAAACTAACCACCAATAAACCACATCGGAGGGCCTGCAAACATAACGGACCATAGAATGCTCATGACCAAGGTCTATAAAAATCCAATACCCCGCTTCTTTACGGATGGGGAACCACAAAAAAACCGGCTCACTGTCACATCAGCTTCGGGTTGAATCACCGTGCGTTTGCGGAACATGCGGCTTAGCGGCCGGTCCGGAAAAGATCAACCATTCTTTGCGCTTGCCCAACAGNTTTTTTTCCAAAACCATAAACTAACCACCAATAAACCACATCGGAGGGCCTGCAAACATAACGGACCATAGAATGCTCATGACCAAGGTCTATAAAAATCCAATACCCCGCTTCTTTACGGATGGGGAACCACAAAAAAACCGGCTCACTGTCACATCAGCTTCGGGTTGAATCACCGTGCGTTTGCGGAACATGCGGCTTAGCGGCCGGTCCGGAAAAGATCAACCATTCTTTGCGCTTGCCCAACAGCGAACACACAATCGAACGCTGATGATGAAAACCGGCCCCGTCTGCCGTTGTACGGGATGGTATCCTACCATTGATCGGATCATGTTTGCCAGGAGCGAAGACATGTTCAACTAAATGCGCATCGCACCTCCAGCGAACCGTTTCGTCCCTGGCCCTGCATCACCGATGCATTGTGTTTGTACTTGCATGTTCGTGCTTATTGCCTTCCCCTTAGTCACGATGGCAGAGAAGTTCGAGAAGCAAACGGCGGATTGGTTGGAGTGTGCGGTCACAGTAAGAACTTTTCATGCTCGTCAAACTCGCTCCAATGCGATCGAAAAAGGCGACGGTCGGGCGATCGCGGTATGCTATCCTTGGGGAACCGGTTGTGGGAATGCTTCGCTGACACTCCAATCTACCTGATGTTTCTTGTTATTTTTTCCTTCCTTTTCACGCTATTTTGTATGCGTCTTGCGTCGCTGTTTGGATACCGATGTCTTTTTATGTATTTATACAATTCTTTTATGCTTCATCGGTATTTGGGATTTATGCTTGATAAGGCATGGTAGCCCGCGAATGCGTTGAGTTATTGGATTATAAATTAGAATTTTCAACTTCGTTTCCTTTCCGTGGTGGTTGTGCAAATATTTTTCGAAGAATAAATGTGATTCCCATTTTAATGCACATTTAGAGCAAGAAAACATTTCATAAATGAATATATACTTTCGCAAAACAAACTTTGCTACGTGAAATGCAACGCCTGTTCACAAAACTTTTGTGCTTTGCGCAAAGCACTTAAAAAGCACGCGAATTAAAAAGCAGCACAAGAAGGCGGAAAAATCTGTTCGGTAGTGCAGCGTATTAAATTAGCGTCGAAGCTATTGACCAAGCCGGGGAATATGCTTCTCGAGACATAAGCTGATGGCGTACGCGACTGACTGCAGCGGAAGTTGGCTGGATTCCGCATGAAAAGTACACCCGAGGTGATAAAAACGCAAAGAGCAAACGATATGTTTCGCGGATGTACCGCGGATGAACAATACAGGGAAACAGCAAGCGAAAGCCCTCGCGGCCAGGATAAAAAAGCATCGCACATAAAACAGAAAACAATAAGCCGAACGAAAATGAATTAAAAGCAAAGCTGCCAGGAAAATGGAGACGGGGTAAAATGCTCGGCAGTGGTTGGACGGAGAATGAATAACACTCGCGGCATTTTTTCGTCGTCCGCCTGGGCACATGGAGCCGGGCTGGGCCGTATGTATGTGTGTGTGTGTGATGGCACCGACATTCCCCGCCATGCTCACCACTGTACGTTCCTCTTCCGGTTGGTTCGTGATGTTGCTGTTGGTAGGACCAAAGTTTGCTTCATTCCATGCGAGAATACAAAACGTCTGCCAGCCAGCCAGCTTGCCTGCCTGCCTGTGCCTTGCCTGCTGGTTGCCATTTTATCCTGGAGACTTTTTGTATTGTTTGTTGTTGTTGTTGTACTGCTTTTTTTCAAAACGAAACGCAGGGCTCCGGAGCATATGTGGCANGTGCTTTGCGCAAAGCACTTAAAAAGCACGCGAATTAAAAAGCAGCACAAGAAGGCGGAAAAATCTGTTCGGTAGTGCAGCGTATTAAATTAGCGTCGAAGCTATTGACCAAGCCGGGGAATATGCTTCTCGAGACATAAGCTGATGGCGTACGCGACTGACTGCAGCGGAAGTTGGCTGGATTCCGCATGAAAAGTACACCCGAGGTGATAAAAACGCAAAGAGCAAACGATATGTTTCGCGGATGTACCGCGGATGAACAATACAGGGAAACAGCAAGCGAAAGCCCTCGCGGCCAGGATAAAAAAGCATCGCACATAAAACAGAAAACAATAAGCCGAACGAAAATGAATTAAAAGCAAAGCTGCCAGGAAAATGGAGACGGGGTAAAATGCTCGGCAGTGGTTGGACGGAGATGAATAACACTCGCGGCATTTTTTCGTCGTCCGCCTGGGTACATGGAGCCGGGCTGGGCCGTATGTATGTGTGTGTGTGTGTGATGGCACCGACATTCCCCGCCATGCTCACCACTGTACGTTCCTCTTCCGGTTGGTTCGTGATGTTGCTGTTGGTAGGACCAAAGTTTGCTTCATTCCATGCGAGAATACAAAACGTCTGCCACCCAGCCAGCTTGCCTGCCTGCCTGTGCCTTGCCTGCTGGTTGCCATTTTATCCTGGAGACTTTTTGTATTGTTTGTTGTTGTTGTTGTACTGCTTTTTTTCAAAACGAAACGCAGGGCTCCGGAGCATATGTGGCACCATCCCGTTCTCCGTGCCGCAAAGCACAAAATTACTTGCCTGCCAAAGTGTGGCAGGCCAGGCCGAAGGTAAGAGCAATGCAACGCTGCTGCAGTTTGTTGCACTCTGTTGCTGCCACACCGCCAAGCACTTCAGTCGGCACTCAGGCGTTTGGAAAAAGGGGAGAAAATTGGATGCAAAATTAAGCATCCCTGCATACGCTGCTGCAAACTGATGTATTACCTTAAAAAGCACATATACACGAAAAAAAAAATTGCTAAGGGTCTCATCAACCGGAGTAGAATTTCGCACCCTTTATTCCTTCCATGTTTGTGCCATTTTGCAGGTTTTGTTTCTGCACTTGACGCGACTGCTGCTTGGTTGATGGTCGTGTTGGTGTTTGTGTCTTCAAGGTGCTGCTACACACGTCACATATGCTGCTACTTTGCATCCTGGATGGATTGGGTTACCGTTCTACGAAGGATAGAAGGATATTTGTGGGGTTTTATTTTTTCAGTTCTGCTTACTATTCTTTCGACTTTAGGTTCGCTTTCGGTGCAATTTGTGCGTGAAGAATTTCTTTTTCTTTTCTGCACAAGAATATACATCACATTTTCTAAGGTTTCGTTTGATGGAGCATGTGCCCTTCATGAAAGATCCCGAATGAAGGAGTTAAGGCACTAACATTCGGCAAGCACACCTTTACTCGGCAACTCGGTAGGGCGGTAAAAGGCATCGGAAAGAAAAACAAAACCATTCCACCAAGGCGTTATTAAGGTGAAGCTAAACAATTTTCAAAAGTCATCCTTTTGCGTACACTCACGGGCAACAGGGTCCCGGACTGGTTCGAGGCCTCATTTCGGACTCCGATCGGANAAGGAGTTAAGGCACTAACATTCGGCAAGCACACCTTTACTCGGCAACTCGGTAGGGCGGTAAAAGGCATCGGAAAGAAAAACAAAACCATTCCACCAAGGCGTTATTAAGGTGAAGCTAAACAATTTTCAAAAGTCATCCTTTTGCGTACACTCACGGGCAACAGGGTCCCGGACTGGTTCGAGGCCTCATTTCGGACTCCGATCGGACGGAACAACCGGGTTAATAATTCAAAACTCCCTGTACGGATGAAGCATAGCGGCGGGATGCGAACGGGAACCGCAAAAGAGTTCGATATTCCGAAAGCAAAAGGGAGGAGGATACGAGCCTTTTTCACGATGATTAACTGTCCGCAGAGGCAGAAACCGGTCTGATGAAGGGGCGATGGGAGATGTTCTAGGGGTCTGGCTATTTTTATGCTTCCTTTTACCATCCACCCTGTGAGACGAGAGCACCTGCGTTGCACGTTTGGAGTGTAGCAGAATCCACTAGCTGATGGGCTATGCCGCTTTTGTTGCGTGCGTCCGTGTGCGTTTGTTTTGAGGTTTGTTGGAAGAGGGCTGGCTGATATGTGGAGCACCGGTGAAAAATGTGAAACCAATTTCGAATGGACGAATTTATGTGTGCAAAGGTCAAGGCGTATCAAAACCCAGCCGAATGCTGTTGTGCGATGATGATCTTGCCTGGCTGGTTAAAGGTGTTGTTTTGTGATGCTCCGTCTGCCGCGAGCCGATTTGGCCGATGTTTATAGAGCGTTTCACGGCTGTTGGGCGATTTAATTGGAATTTCCAGGCGAAGCACGGCTGTAACGTCTTCCTCTTTTGCCTATTAGCCACGAATGTGTTCGCTGTGCGTATTTCTAAACGAACTAATCGCCGTAAGGATTTGCCTTATCCGGTTCTGGATCGTCGAATATTCGTTGCTCCAAAACTGTTTGCCTTCCACATTATGGCTTGGTTATGGATATTCTTCGTTTCCGAAGGGACGGAACGTCGTGGCCTGCGGCTTAATAGGAACACGTCCACTTCCAACTCGGTCTCGGCCAAAAGTTTCGTTTTCAATTTCGATTCGTGTCCAGACAGCAATGGATTGCCACACAGCATAATGGGGCTTTCCGTTTTCCGAAGAAATAAGCTACAATAATTTATTATTTCATTTTCATATAATACCTTTACCGGGATCATTCTTGGCTCTGTGGCAATTTCCGTACGCTTGAATTCCATTCCACTCGCAGCAGCATGTTCTTGCTTTTTTTCTTCTTGTGCGTGTTCTGAAAACACGCCGGTAAATTGATGGACTCTTCGGGGCGGGAGTTACGCATCAAAACAACAGAAGGAACAACACATAACGAAGTGAAAAGTGAAGAGACAAACCCATTCAGCCGTTTGATGATACCTTGTGGTTATTTTTTTTATTATCATTGTTAATGCCCATTTCATTTTGCTTTCTTGTACGACCTAGCGGAAGAGTCAGCTTGTTTTTTTTTTGTGGGGGATTTTCGGTGGGTTATTAAAAAGCGAACAAAAATAATGCTACCAAATAATGTTGACGATCGGCTGGATAGGAGGCGAAATTTTTGTCTTTTTTCTTCCTTTCTTATTATGGCATCATTAGATGTTGGGTGATCGGGGCACATGAGATGTGTCCCGATTGAGATCCTGATGAGAAGCCCGCCTGAGTCCGCCAGGATGAAGTTTGAAAAATTGTGAACGCTGACTTGCGCGATGCTCGAGATCCAGTGGAATATGTTCGGTCATCGTATCTGGTGGAAAAATGATGACATAAACTTGAATTACAAACAAAAAACTGGAAGAATAAAAGACAACAATGATTAAAAGAACAGAGAGTGCAGAGAGCGCGTTCGAAATGTAGCGCATCTCGCATGATGATGTGGCGAAAAATGTGCTGCGGCCCCGGTTATCATTAATCATGTATATGTTCAAAGTCGGCTAAACATTTTTCACAGTATTTTAAGTTTGCTTTATTTATAGAACGTTCTGCGCGGAGCGTAACGAATCGGCGAATGCCCCGAAGCATCCCTAACCGGTGATCAGGTGATTGGGTGCGCTGATACATCCATCCGTCCGTATCTCATCTCGTGTGCAGGAAAAATTTTTCTTTTGATTGTTCTCCATTTTTGGTGGCAAAAACAGTACATTGTAAGGTTTATTGGGGAAGACGAGGGAACAAACGAAGCTCACCGTTTCATAATGGTGGCGCGAATTAACGTCTTGTTTGCGACGTCTTCCAGTTTACCAGTTTCGAAGCGGACTCTGTTTTCATCACATTGCAAACGGCACCGCCACTGTTTGGTTGATGAAATTCGGCATTTGATAACGAATTGGTAGCATACAAGCAGAAGTGACCATAACTCAATCACAAACCTCGTTCGGTGCGTTCATAACCTTCGCTACACCAGCTCTTCGATCGCTCGTCTTTGGTTGGCATCAATTTGGCAAGAATGCAAAATATTGCGCTCAGGTCTCCCAAAGAAGCAAGCTGGGCAAACGTATCGGTCGTGGTCGTTGTCCAGGAAGAATCGATAATTAACTCGTTTCTGGTTTTTTTGGGCAAGAAGATGTGATCTTGGGTCTTAACCACAACCGGATGCGGTAGGATGCGTGAATGTTGTGTTTCTCGAGTGTTAATATTGGATGTAGCAAGAACTCGCCAAAAGTTTGCTGTCAGACGCTGTCGCTTCGAGTGATGTAGGTTAGGCTCCGTATTCTTGGCCCACAGCCCATCATTTTAAATATGGAGAGAAGCAGAAACTTTCGGAACGATGAAACCCGGGAGTCGACGGTTTACGATGTGGCCAAATTAAAGACTATTAAACAAATATATTTCCTTTATAAAATTCTCCCGTCCTTCGGTTTGTGTCGGTGCTCGTATGCCTTCAAGCACTGCTCTTTAGCAGCAGACGGATAAGTAATTTATGAATATTTATGTGACGTATCCGTCTGTTCCCGGCTGGTGCTTGTGGTTTGTCCATGCGGGCGGAAATTAGTCAGATTAAGACCTCAGACATTCGGTTCGGTGGTGATATACTTGATGGACGGTCAATAGCGTATTCCCCCGGCTGGCTTGAAATGCGGTTCTGCTTAAGGCGGTTATCGCAGCACACCAAGAGTAAAGCTTTTAATGATTCCCGTAAACTGCAGCGTTTTACGGCTTTCCACACCATTGGCGTGGAAGGTGGTCATTGTGAATGATGGCGATGGATGCTTAATTGCATGTTCGGCGATGTCGATCCTAAGTTTATGCGACCTTTTACTGCAATCGTATCTTAAAAGCGCTGAAATAAGTTGTCAGTATTGATGGGTCTTTGAATAACGAACCGACAAAAACGACCTCCAAGTGCCATCCTGACGACTCTGTTGATCACATCTTCAAGGTTCTGCCACTTTGGTGAAATATTCTTGTGATAATTAAAACACAAGTAAAGACTGATTGTTGTTTATGTTAATTTGCAAAAGGATGAAGCTTAAAACTTGTTCCAACAAATGTAAGAAATGGGACACACAACATGCTTTTGAAGTGTTGGGAGTTTTCCTGTGCGTGTTCCTCCAAGAGCGTGTTGCAATTTATTCTAACACCTGAACTTGTCTAGAACACCCGAAACGCAGCAGGAGGGAGATGAATAGCCATGAACTTTAAATCCATGCAAATTTTCCTCACACCCAGCACTGCGGGAAAAGCCGAGTCGCCCCCCTTGGGGGAGATTAAAAACTTTCCCATGAAGGGATTGCGCTAGGCGGAGTGTCTGCGCTGGGGCTTGGACAGAGAATGCAGTGGACGGATCGATATGTGCGTGCACGCAAGTGCGATAGATTGCGTGCGAAGGAACGTGCACAAATGGTGAGTGATAGAATGCGGTTTTGTCCGAAGTACCGGAGCGGCAGAAAGGGATTGAAGCTACGGGATGGCTTCCATGTGCTGCTGTGGTTGTGGAATATGCGTTCGACCTCCTATGGTTATGATTGGTGTGGTTGTACCACCCCGTCGTATGCTCTACAAAACCACCATCATATCCCCACTCGTCACAACATAAGTAGAAGCGATAGTAACAAAAATAACCTCGGATCCTTTTTTTGTTTTGTTTTTGCTTTTCCAACCCTACAAGCAGCTCATTGCTCCCGAATGCTTTGTGTGTGCTTTTTTGTGTACCACACGGGTTTGAGCTGAAGTGTGGCAAAGTTCTGTTAAATTGATTAAACCGATGACGGTCGGGTAACAAGAGATGATTTATTGTTTCGAGTGTGGCGAATGAGTTTTTGGGGTTAAAAGCACATACCGAACCGCGTTGGTTGTGTTTTTGTTGTTCTTTTTGCATGCACATAACTCCTGGCTTTTGCTGTTTTCACTGCATACCAAAACACATCCATACAACCGGAAAGCTGCAAGTCCATATCCTGTCCCGCACACCAGTATCGATGAGGAATCCTCTTTCGGTAGTTGGTGGTGGTGGGTAGGATCGGTACGGGTTGGTCGGCGTTTTACACGTGATGGTTGATTATATTTTTTTTTGCAATGATTTCCACCAAATCAAATATTTCACCGTTGAGTTGTGGGAATATTTGCGCACCCGTTGTGCTCACGTACGGTACAGCTTGTGCTAGTATAAGGCTGTCGTACACGACGGCAAATGTAAAGTTGTTAAAAAGATGATTAAATTTGTTTTTATTAAAAGATTTTGAGATATTTTATTAATTTATTCGGAAGATCATTATTGAATGGTCATAATTTCGCAATATGGTAGTAATCAAGAAATAACAGAAAAAAATGTTTAGTTAGAAAATTATAAATAAAATTGGTAGCTGCAATAGAGATGCATACATTTGCCAACCTTACTTCACAAATGTCACCGAGATTATTTTCTAAAACTGATAATTTTTTGTCAATCAATGAAAATAAAAAAAAAAAATATAGGTTTTAAGCTGTTAACTGGCTGTTTTACGAGCAGAATTATTTAATGAAAATTACTGTTAAATTCATGCACTATTTTTGATAAATTACTAGTTTTATCATTCACTAGTTAATGAAAATTACTGTTAAATTCTTGCACTAATTTAAACTCAATGATTAATAATTTTTCTTTCACCAGCTACTCATCACCTTCAACTTTCGTGTACATGAACCTTAAAGTCGTTGAAACAATCTGTAAAAAGGTTATTACAATTCCATTGCATACAGCAGGTGTTTATTTATTTTTTTGTAAATAGTTTATCTCCATTGTAGTGAATCTGCAATAACAAAATGCATATTCTTGGTTAACTTTCAGCACAGTACAATTGGGCGCAGCGGTTTATTTGTGCACCGTCATGAATATTCCATATGCGACTCATCTAATCTCCAAACCGTAACGAATGGGTTAACAAATGAAGATGAACTCTGCTGAAATGACTGCAAGTGCATTATATCGCCCGGTTTGTTTGCAGTTTTTGTTTCTTCGTCCTCCATTTCCAAAATCTATACGTGCGGTAGATTATGTTTGTACTGTCCATTATTGAGCAGTTTGTACGGGGACCCAGACGTATGTGTGTGGCGCGCTGGCTAACGAGTTGAGAGTGGATTGAGGAAAAAAATACTCACGTAAATGAATGTGAAACGTCATTGGCCTCGTTTGTTGTGAAATGGAGTATAAAAGTTAATATCCTTACGCAAAAAGCAAAGAAAAAGAAAAAAACCGTTTGGTGAGAAGCGTTAGTGTATTAGAATTTTCTGGGTTTTTAAGAGCATGTTTATCCGTTCATTTTTGTCGGACTGTCATAAATGTCCAAACCTTGCGATAGTCATCTGCCGACAAAAAAAGTGCACGCGCATTCGGAACCCCAATGAATGCAATACACATCCAAGAGCGGTACCGGAGAACCGTTCTGGGTTTCGCATATCGTTTCGCGTGGACGTGGGCGAAAGTAACGATTCGCTTCGTACGATCAAACACAGAAATGCGCCATTCGTTGCGTCCTCAATTTTGATAAAGAAGCGATAAACGACCATTCCTAATGCATTTCGCGACGGATTTTTTGTTGTTGGTTGTGCGCAACAAAAGAATGCCAAGGCTTTCGAAATGCCATCGCCGTATGATGGCGTTGGACTGTAACTCTCTGGCAAAACATATGAGGTCATTCTCAAGGAACGTTGCTTCGCAGCGAAAGCGACTCGGTGCTGTTGTGCTTTTGCAAATAGGATAAAAAATGATAGTAAATTAAGTTTTATCGCTTGCTCAAATACATTCGCACAAATCCACTCAAACGGGCGTTGTGTTACCGGTCACCGGTCGTTGGAAGTAATATTTTGTTGAATATTTGTATCCCAGCTTGGTGGGTGTTCTGCAAAACAATGCGCGAAAGAATCGTGCCATCATCCTTCAAACGAACGTTACGGTATTTCGCTTCGTGGTGGTTTTGCATTTTTCTTCCGAATGAGAATAAAAAAACCTCGCTGCAAACCAGCATCATTTGACAATGTCCAAAGTAGGGTTCGTAGCCACCTCCACTGGATGGTGTGTTTGTCAAGTCTTACACGTGTCGCTTGCGTCACGGTAAGGAAATTTGTCAACCGAAAAGGAACCGCTGGTGGAGTTTATCACCAGTAAAGGTAGAGTTTGATTCGAGATTAAGCGTGCTTGTAAACAAATAAACATTTCCCATAAAGCTGTTAAGAAGTTGTTCAATGGAACCGTGCACCGAGAAAATGTCACACCTTGTTATGTTGGCCAACACATATGAAACAAGGCGTAAGCGGGCGCACCAAGGGCATCCAATCTCGTCGTATTAAGAAGAAGCTCGGTAAATACCCGGGACCTGAGGACGACGCCCGTTGTGTGATGTAATTTCCCATGGTGTGGAAAATGACGTTCGCCCTTATCTTTTGGCCCGATTTTCTGCAGGATCGACTGCGAAGCGGATGTAAAATCGTTTCGCCGACGAGACGAAAATTTATGCTTTTCCAGATGATGATGGTTGCTTTTGATGCGACCGTTGATGGACGCACACCTGGCCAATGTGGTGTGGCAGGCGAACCGGCTTGAGTGCCGCTGGCAGCGCTATAGTTTTGTGCCAAACTCTGCGCGAGTATGATGCCGATGTAGGCCCGGGCGTGGGCCTCAGCTTCTCTGCCCTTGAGGCGAAGGCCAACTTTTAATCCTTTTTTTCCCTTTTTCTTCTCGTGCTGGTTGTGACCGGTGTGGGAAGGTTCTTTTGGCATCTTTAGCATACCCGCCCGAATGTGCGCTCTGTTTTTCGCGTCGTTTCTTCGCTGCGTGATTCGTTTCGGGTTTAATCTTTCCGATCGGCCATCGGTCTCGCTGACTGAAGACTGACGTCTGAGCTCAGGAGGGTGACGTGGGGGTTGGATTGCCCGTTCGGGGGGGGGGGGGGGGGGGGGGGGGGGGGGGGGGGGGGGGGGGGGGGGGGGGGGGGGGGGGGGGGGGGGGGGGGGGGGGGGGGGGGGGGGGGGGGGGGGGTCGTGTGAAGCATGCTGTCGTACAACGGGGTACACCCTCCTTGAGGGAGAGTTTTATGACGCAAGGCTCGTCGAATGCCTAATGGAGCGATTTACCGTGGCGCGCGCGCGATGGTCATTGTTATAACTGGAGTTCGGTTAGCTTACCCGAAAGGGAAGTGCATATTGTGTTCGTTCCCGTGCAGAAGTTGCAGAGTATTCGAAGATTCGGGAAGACGCGTACTGCCGTCGGCTTGGCATCGATATGATCTGGGGATTAATTTATCGGCAATGGTCATGAAATGGGGGTATGAACCTGAACTCTCTTGCGGCCACAACAAGGATGTGCCTCTTCTGCCCATCCCAACACTAACCCTTCGCTTCACTCGCCTAAAAGCAGCGGCGCAAGAAAACAAAACAACGAAAAATAAAATAAAACAGATGGAGCTGGCTCTCGAAGGGGGCCAAGGGTCCTTCTCATACGTTACTGACAAGACCATCCGGTTCGTTTCGCCCGCCTCGGGGTAAAACCCATCTTCTCGGTGGATCATGCCGAATGATATGATGGTTCCGACACGGCACAAACGAAACGGCACGAAACAAATGAGCCAAAGTTCGGTGCGGAATGCGCAAAGTGGAGACGAAAGAAAAAAAGCGATTTCATCAATTTGTTTCGCCCGACTTCCCGACACGCAAAACGCTAGAATGATTAGAATGAATGGCCTTCTCGCAAGTCTCGTGCAGCAGAGCCTGCGTCTGCCCTGTGGAAACCCTTTTGGTGACTCTGACCTGGCCACCACAATTTCTTCATTCGGCCACGGGTTTCTTCCACCAGACGAGGCGAATCTCCCGCAGGGGACTCTTGCAAGGAGCGTTTTCGCTCGTTTGTTATGATCATTGGGTACGGCGAACGTTGGCCGTGACCTCTGGTGATCCGTTCCGTCGTATTTCATTATCATTATTATCACCGTTGGCTAGACTGGGCACGATTGTCGGCACTGTCTCTTGACTCTGGTGAGTGGCTCATCGGTGAGTAATATCGCTCCGTGCCTGGGTCATTCGTAACGATTTGCTCGTTATGTAACTAAACCCGCTGGCAGAGCCCTGCCCGGTCAGGGCGATGTGAAAGGATACGCACGCACCAAGGATAAGGATGAAGCGAATGAAACGTCAATAATCGGGAAAAATGGTACAGATTATAGGTAGGGTTTATTAGTTACTCAATCGGAATCGCATCAAAATGGAATACAATACACTCATGTAACGCACTTTGTTGGAGCCCGCACGGTGATGTAAATAATGCAAAATGGTACAAATCTTACAAACTGTTGTGCTTATGCATCGAGAGTCAATTGGTTTATTATTTTTATCGCTGTTTTATGCTATATGCACACAGTAGAAATAATTGAATTTTGCATTTAATGGCATTTCTGAGAATATTGTTTTTATTTGCAATAAAAATGAAATAATTTTTTAAAATGAATGTCATATTATCTTTTCAGACTTCCGCTGTATTGTCAGCCTCCTAAGGAAAACAGTAGTATTAAAGCGAAAGTTTCATTTAAGTTTTCATTTGTTGAAAGTTTTTAAAAAAATATTTTACAAACAAATCTTCCACTAGAAGCCGATGGCCAGCGGTCCGTTATTTTTATTTTTTTTTTAATTATTACTGAAATATGAACTTAAAAGAGATTCAGCATCATCTCAAATCAGCTCTCTCAAAAACAGCTTTGCAGTTCTCATGGGGATTTTAAATATTGCAACGAATTGTTTTATCTGGCAGAATCGTTCTTCGTGTCTTCATATTATAGATGTTTGATGTCATCAGCAATGAGCCTCTGGACAATCCTATTGGATGTATGGGACGCCTCCAGCCCTACCTCCCATAAACCTCTTCTCTCATAAACGTACATGCTCATGCCAGATCGCTCACGAGGGAGTAACATCAAACGATCAATTGGCTGTAGACTGAACTGCTTGTAGTTCATATTTTTCCATGTAGAACAAGCATCAACGCACATTGTAACGCAATCCATACCTGATGTGATGTATCGTCGAGCTAACCTTTTTTACCTCACTCGCATCCCAGCGTAATGCAGTTTTCCGTTTGTTCGGTCGAACATTTGCAACTTCGGGCGGAACATGTTGTGGTACGCTTGCTTGTACTCGTCGTGTAGGAAGGGACCCACGACACCGTCATATTTATCCTGCTCGTGTAGCGGACAACAGGCNAGAGTATTCGAAGATTCGGGAAGACGCGTACTGCCGTCGGCTTGGCATCGATATGATCTGGGGATTAATTTATCGGCAATGGTCATGAAATGGGGGTATGAACCTGAACTCTCTTGCGGCCACAACAAGGATGTGCCTCTTCTGCCCATCCCAACACTAACCCTTCGCTTCACTCGCCTAAAAGCAGCGGCGCAAGAAAACAAAACAACGCAAAATAAAATAAAACAGATGGAGCTGGCTCTCGAAGGGGGCCAAGGGTCCTTCTCATACGTTACTGACGAGACCATCCGGTTCGTTTCGCCCGCCTCGGGGTAAAACCCATCTTCTCGGTGGATCATGCCGAATGATATGATGGTTCCGACACGGCACAAACGAAACGGCACGAAACAAATGAGCCAAAGTTCGGTGCGGAATGCGCAAAGTGGAGACGAAAGAAAAAAAGCGATTTCATCAATTTGTTTCGCCCGACTTCCCGACACGCAAAACGCTAGAATGATTGCACCCGTGGGGGAAGGGCTGGTTTGAGGGTGGTGTTTGTTAGATGGCCTTCTCGCAAGTCTCGTGCAGCAGAGCCTGCGCCTGCCCTGTGGAAACCCTTTTGGTGACTCTGACCTGCCCACCACAATTTCTTCATTTGGCCACGGGTTTCTTCCACCAGACGAGGCGAATCTCCCGCAGGGGACTCTCGCAAGGAGCGTTTTCGCTCGTTTGTAATGATCATTGGGTACGGCGAACGTTGGCCGTGACCTCTGGTGATCCGTTCCGTCGTATTTCATTATCATTATTATCACCGTTGGCTAGACTGGGCACGATTGCCGGTACTGTCTCTTGACTCTGGTGAGTGGCTCATCGGTGAGTAATATCGCTCCGTGCCTTGGTCATTCGTAACGATTTGCTCGTTATGTAACTAAACCCGCTGGCAGAGCCCTGCCCGGTCAGGGCGATGTGAAAGGATACGCACGCACCAAGGATAAGGATGAAGCGAATGAAACGTCAATAATCGGGAAAAATGATACAGATTATAGGTAGGGTTTATTAGTTACTCAATCGGAATCGCATCAAAATGGAATACAATACACTCATGTAACGCACTTTGTTGGAGCCCGCACGGTGATGTAAATAATGCAAAATGGTACAACCTTTACAAACTGTTGTGCTTATGCATCGAGAGTCAATTGGTTTATTATTTTTATCGCTGTATTATGCTATATGCACACAGTAGAAATAATTGAATTTTGCAGTTAATGGCATTTCTGAGAATATTGTTTTTATTTGCAATAAAAATGAAATATTTTTTTAAAATAAATGTCATATTATTTTTGCAGACTTCCACTGTATTGTCAGCCTCCTAAGGAAAACAGTAGTATTATAGCGAAAGCTTCATTTAAGTTTTCATTTGTTGAAAGTATTTAAAAAAATATTTTACAAACAAATCTTCCACTAGAAGCCGATGGCCAGCGGTCCGTTATTTTTTTTTTTTTAATTATTACTGAAATATGAACTTAAAAGAGATTCAGCATCATTATGAGAAATCAATCAGAAATCAGAAAATCAAAAACAATATTTTCTTGCATTTCTGAGTATATCTCAAAAACAGCTTTGCAGTTCTCATGGGGATTTTAAATGTTGCAACGAATTGTTTTATCAGGCAGAATCGTTCTTCGTGTCTTCATATTATAGATGTTTGATGTCATCAGCAATGAGCCTCTGGACAATCCTATTGGATGTATGGGACGCCTCCAGCCCTACCTCCCATAAACCTCTTCTCTCATAAACGTACATGCTCATGCCAGATCGCTCACGAGGGAGTTACATCAAACGATCAATTGGCTGTAGACTGAACTGCTTGTAGTTTATATTTTTCCATGTAGAACAAGCATCAACGCACATTGTAACGCAATCCATACCTGATGTGATGTATCGTCGAGCTAACCTTTTGTATCTCACTCGCATCCCAGCGTAATGCAGTTCTCCGTTTGTTCGGTCGAACATTTGCAACTTCGGGCGGAACATGTTGTGGTACGCTTGCTTGTACTCGTCGTGTAGGAAGGGACCCACGACACCGTCATATTTATCCTGCTCGTGTAGCGGACAACAGGCAACTCCTTTAGCCTGACACCTGTCCTGTCGTTGGGAGTGTCTTCGCGTGCAGAAGAATGTGCGCCCGATTGCGGCTTGCGTGTTTGAGACGTTTGGAGGAACGAACTCGCTTGGGATGAAAGGGCTGGATAGTAACAATTTATTGCCACCCCGACCGGATCAGACGGTGTACTGGTGCGAAAAGCTTGAAGCGACACTGGTGTGTTAGGGCGCATAACTGCTTGCCAATATCTAATTGAAGCTAATGCTGGTGGATGTTGAAACGTGCACATCGATTGATAAACATCACCATCAGCCAGGCCACCTCAGTAATGGCCTCCACGGCGCAGTGTACGGCGGATGAGTCGTGCAGCAAGATTTACTGTCGTTCGTTTTTATCACACGGAACCGGGCCTGTGAAGTGGATCGCCGAGAGCCGCGCACCAGTTTGCCTGAGACTACTCAGACATTTTGTGACTAGTGTTATTATTTTTTTCGTGCGTTTTTGTGTGTGTTTTGTTCACTTTGCACAACCATTGGTATTGGAATGGGTTGCTGCTTCCATCCACCGTCCATAAATTACGACCAACGCGCGTGTAACGCGCTCGGCTAGGCTAGAAATCTGCTGCCCGGTGTGCTTTTCTTGCGTGGTCCATTCCCGAAGGCGAATCCAACACCACCGGTCCAGCATTAATGGGGATGGGACTACGGCAAGGCCGGGTACATCTGGTAGTGGATTTTCATTAGCTATAAATCGATGCTTATCTGCGACAAATCTAGGACGTGTTGGATGTGTGTATTTTTAATCTAGTTTCCTTCTTCGGTTTCTCCTCCGCGATACATGCCGCAGGGCTGAAGCTTCCAACCATAGCTCAATTAAGCAACAGAAAACATTCTCCACAAANACTCCTTTAGCCTGACACCTGTCCTGTCGTTGGGAGTGTCTTCGCGTGCAGAAGAATGTGCGCCCGATTGCGGCTTGCGTGTTTGAGACGTTTGGAGGAACGAACTCGCTTGGGATGAAAGGGCTGGATAGTAACAATTTATTGCCACCCCGACCGGATCAGACGGTGTACTGGTGCGAAAAGCTTGAAGCGACACTGGTGTGTTAGGGCGCATAACTGCTTGCCAATATCTAATTGAAGCTAATGCTGGTGGATGTTGAAACGTGCACATCGATTGATAAACATCACCATCAGCCAGGCCACCTCAGTAATGACCTCCACGGCGCAGTGTACGGCGGATGAGTCGTGCAGCAAGATTTACTGTCGTTCGTTTTTATTACACGGAACCGGGCCTGCGAAGTGGATCGCCGAGAGCCGCGCACCAGTTTGCCTGAGACTCCTCAGACATTTTGTGACTAGTGTTATTATTTTTTCGTGCGTTTTTGTGTGTGTTTTGTTCACTTTGCACAGCGATTGGTATTGGAATGGCTTACTGCTTCCATCCACCGTCCATAAATTACGACCAACGCGAGTGTAACGCGCTCGGGTAGGCTAGAAATCTGCTGCCCGGTGTGCTTTTCTTGCGTGGTCCATTCCCGAAGGCGAATCCACCACCACCGGTCCAGCATTAATGGGGATGGGACTACGGCAAGGCCGGGTACATCTGGTAGTGGATTTTCATTAGCTATAAATCGATGCTTATCTGCGACAAATCTAGGACGTGTTGGATGTGTGTATTTTTAATCTAGTTTCCTTCTTCGGTGTCTCCTCCGCGATACGTGCCGCAGGGCTGAAGCTTCCAACCATAGCTCAATTAAGCAACAGAAAACATTCTCCACAAACCAACGAACCAGCACAAAATTATCGTCGTTGTTGTGCCCAGTGGTCACCGAAAACAAACGCAACGAAAGAAATTCTTATTAATGACACCACCGGATTCCGATCGATAGCCATCGGTTGGATCGGCATCTTCGGATTGTGAAGCAACCGTCCCAGTTCCCGGGCATTGGGGGTTAGAGTAAGAACAAGAAAACACGCTCCGTTGCGTGAAACCGTACACCTTCAACATAAATCTGACCCTTTAATGATGAGTCTCGACAGGTTTACAGGTGACACCGGAAACGCTCCCAAGCCATTTCCCTTTGGCCCTGGAGGCGTTCGGGATATTCTA
Source organism: Anopheles rivulorum (assembly GCA_018908115.1). Classification (NCBI taxonomy): domain Eukaryota; kingdom Metazoa; phylum Arthropoda; class Insecta; order Diptera; family Culicidae; genus Anopheles; species Anopheles rivulorum. The sequence goes on from CM032179.1 coordinate 14,244,436, forward strand.
TTTTCTCGAAAAAAAAAACAACAACACGAATTTCTCACGAAAAATCATATGTCTGCAGAGTGCAATCCACAAAAAAAGAAGTACAAACAGCCACCTTTCCTAGTTTTTTTTTTGTGTGCCACAGATAAAAGCAAACGGCAAGAAAAATTAACTCAATTTATCAAAGAAACGTACATGCACCTTTTCTTTATTTATTTTTTTGTGCTCCGTTTCGCAGACTCATTGTTTTGACTTCTTCGCACTGCTCCGTATATCCGTATATCCGTATATACCCATCATTACCGGTGCCGCATCAGTCGCGCGAAAGATTCTTGCCGCTTTCGGGTTCAATGTTTGGCCGAATGCTTTGGCAAGACCGTATTATTCATCCGGAAGCGAATCAGATACCTTCGCTCGCAATGGTTTCGATGGAAAAGAAAATCGCCATCCTCATAAAATTGCCATAACAATCCGGTGCTCTGTTTCGATCTTGCTTTTCCACCCCTTTCCATCCCTCCCCCTCCACTGATTCCCCCGACCGATGGGCAAGATACCCTTAGAGTACTGTTGTCATGATTTTTTGATGATTTATGAACGGTATTAGTTGTGGGACGCTGGATGACGAGCGTGGATGAGGGCCGATCGTTATCAATTGTGAAGAATGACAATTTTTGTTGTTGTTTTTTTTTGCTGCCACCCCCCTCCCCCCTTTCCCCCTTCAAGAAAAGGGGCTGTCAGAGTGTTGTTCGCTTTTTTGCAAAAATTTGTCAAACCGAATGTTGTCATACTGTGTTTTTTTTATCTCTTCTCTTTCTTGCTGTTTTGTTTCGCCAATTCGCCATTCATCCAATCAGTTTTGGCAGGTTTTTGTTGTTTTTCTTCTTCTTTGCTTTCTTTCTTACATTTTCAGTCGTAGGCGGACATTGGGTTTGTTTGTCAGATTGTCTTTGTTGCCTGCTTTTGAGCTGTCTGGTGCCCGTGCGTTGTTTTTTTTTATTTCTTTCAATTGTTTTACCGCTCGCACACAATCATCCCTTTTTGCGCCTATTGTCTTGTCACTGTCACCGGTTTATTTCCCTTTCGGACTTAGTTTTGAGTGAGTGGAATTTGTGAAATTTTGTTTGAATTTGTTCATACCTCATTTGGTTTTTGGTGATTTTTTATCGTATTTTTTATTTTTTGAAAATCAGAGTGCTTAGGTCAACTGAAGTTACGAAAGCAAAAGGACGAGACAGCAAAACAGCACAAAAAAAACATCCAATAAATTACCACGCAATTTGGAAATGTCGCTTGCAAGAGAGCGACCTGACCTTTAGCTAAAACAATCAAACTTTCAATTACGACGAAAGGAGGAACAATGTATAAGAGCACCATTTAATTTGTAGATAAAGGCAATTTTATTTCATTTCCCAGTGGCTATTTTGTTTTTGCCCGATGACAAATGGCCAGGGGAAATCTGTCAAAAAGTTGTAACTTTCGTGAAATTTGTTTGACAGTTTGTTGAAATTTATGGGAACCGTTCTAATCAAACGAAATAATTTTAATTAGTCGGAAATGTGTTAAATTTTATCTTTCGAAAGCAAAATTTGCAAACCAACCAGATCACAATGTAATTCGAGCAGACCCAATTAGATTTATTTCTGCCGCATGATACAAACATTTAACATTGTTGATATGTTCCACTATTCAATTAGATTTGTTATTTTCTGGCAGATGATTCGCCTCTGTATGCAACAGCATCTGTTCGTGACAAAATCCACAAACTGAACGACGGCGTGTGTGTGTATGGGCCGGAGCAACCCTCCACGTAAACCCTTTTCTCTAATTGGCTGTTTGGAATAATTATTTTGGCTCATCCGTCTCATTTGGTTCATTAATTTGCATCGCGCTTTTTGGTCCACCTTTCCCGTGAACCCAATGTTTCCTGTCTATTTGTGTGTAGATATTCGATTCCGACTAATTTTATACGCAGGGTGGCTAATGGCGTGCAACGTGTTGGGCCAGAAATGCGTGTACATATTGTTTTGTGTGAAAACGGTGCCAATATTAATGCTTTATCGCTGTTTCCTCACTTGTGTAGAAATGATGAGAAAGAAAGAGGGAAATTGGGAGAGAGAAAGAGAGAAAGAGTGAGAGAGAGAGAGAGAGAGAGAGAGAGAGANTTGCTTTCTTTCTTACATTTTCAGTCGTAGGCGGACATTGGGTTTGTTTGTCAGATTGTCTTTGTTGCCTGCTTTTGAGCTGTCTGGTGCCCGTGCGTTGTTTTTTTTTATTTCTTTCAATTGTTTTACCGCTCGCACACAATCATCCCTTTTTGCGCCTATTGTCTTGTCACTGTGACCGGTTTATTTCCCTTTCGGACTTAGTTTTGAGTGAGTGGAATTTGTGAAATTTTGTTTGAATTTGTTCATACCTCATTTGGTTTTTGGTGATTTTTGATCGTATTTTTTATTTTTTGAAAATCAGAGTGCTTAGGTCATCTGAAGTTACGAAAGCAAAAGGACGAGACAGCAAAACAGCACAAAAAAAACATCCAATAAATTACCACGAAATTTGGAAATGTCGCTTGCAAGAGAGCGACCTGACCTTTAGCTAAAACAATCAAACTTTCAATTACGACGAAAGGAGGAGCAATGTACAAGAGCACCATTTAATTTGTAGATAAAGGCAATTTTATTTGATTTCCCAGTGGCTATTTTGTTTTTGCCCGATGACAAATGGCCAGGGGAAATCTGTCAAAAAGTTGTAACTTTCGTGAAATTTGTTTGACAGTTTGTCGAATTAATGGGAACCGTTTAAATCAAACGAAATAATTTTAATTAATCGCAAATGTGTTAAATTTTATCTTTCGAAAGCAAAATTTGCAAACCAACCAGATCACAATGTAATTCGAACAGACCCAATTAGATTTATTTCTGCCGCATGATACAAACATTTAACATTGTTGATATGTTCCACTATACAATTAGATTTGTTATTTTCTGGCAGATGATTCGCCTCTGTATGCAACAGCATCTGTTCGTGACAAAATCCACAAATTGAACGACGGCGTGTGTGTGTGTGTATGGGCCGGAGCAACCCTCCACGTAAACCCTTTTCTCTAATTGGCTGTTTGGAATAATTATTTTGGCTCATCCGTGTCATTTGGTTCATTAATTTGAATCGCACTTTTTGAGCCACCTTTCCCATGAATCCAATGTTTCCTGTCTATTTGTGTGTAGATATTCGATTCCGACTAATTTTATACGCAGGGTGGCTAATGGCGTGCAACGTGTTGGGCCAGAAATGCGTGTACATATTGTTTTGTGTGAAAACGGTGCCAATATTAATGCTTTATCGCTGTTTCCTCACTTGTGTAGAAATGATGAGAAAGAAAGAGGGAAATTGGGAGAGAGAACGAGAGAGAGAGAGAGAGAGAGAGAGAGAGAGAGAAAGAGAGAGATAGAATGGTAAAACAACACGCATCGGAACAGTTTTCGGGCTTTGCTAATTCCTATCAAAATAAAGCTGCATAAACTATACGATGTTGTTTGTGTTTGTGTTTGTGTTTTTAAGGGTACGAGACCACTGAGAGAAACAAAGGGTATGGCCTCCGAGTTTGGCTTATTGATTCATTGAGTCGCACATATTTAGCGAGAAAATGGTTTATTTGAGAATGTTTATTGCATGTTTGTATCGAAGGGTGGCTGAGATAAATCACTCACCCCCCCCCCCTCCCCCCTCCCCCCTACCCAACAGCAACACCCAAAGTCCCATGGCGGGACTGTCCCGTTAGAATTGGGAGTTTGGTGTGCGGATGAATGGTGAAGCGAAAGCCTCATCTATTTATGAGTTTGGCATTGTGAAAATGATTCGAAATATTGCTGTTAATCGATGTGTGAATTCCGCACGCCCGTCCCCAGCAACACAATCCACCCACCAACCCCTTCCAGCGTTCATGTTGCTCATCGCTATCGGGTATGCGATATTTATGCTAACAATTCCCAATGTCCCTTCCAGCCCTTCAACACACACCCGCACACAAATTTTCCACCCGCACTCATTCGCAAGGCGTTGAACAATTGGCGAATGGATACATTCGCGGTGGTGCTTGCACGGTTTTGCGTTTTGTGTTGCTGTTTGGCGAGAATTTCCAGCTCCATAAATTTGTGCCGACGTGTGTTTGTATCGAAAATTGGGACATTGATTCGCCGAAGGATGGCCGTGATTTTAAGGGTTGGATTGGCCGGTGGTAGGAAAGTGGCAGAGAGATGAAGGTCGGCAGTCACGTTGAGCTATGCGTGAATTTTATGCATACCTGATTCGGTTTCGTTTTTTTTCTTCTCCGTTCTGACATCAGTATCGGCATTTCTTTCATTATTTTTTTTGTTTTTGTTTCCCTTCGCTGTACTTATGCTGAGTAAATATTTGAACAGTAATCATTGTCAGATATTCGCTGCTTCCCCCATCGACCCCCCGCCCCCCTTCCACCCATTCATCTATGTTTCTTCTTTCATTTTTGCGGCGTACCGTTTGAAAGCCAGCAGAATGAATTCGCGAACGGCGAACGCAATGTTTGAGGTTAAATATTTGTTAAGAACACGCTTTTTTTTTCGCTGCCAGCAGCATTTGTCTGGACGCTGTTTGGTACCTCTTTGCCGTGTCCGAGTCAAATGTTTGCGATTGACGGTTTGAAATATTTCTCACTGACACACACACACACACACACAAAATGCACACAAACGTTACGTCCTCGAATATCTGCCTTTCGGCGTATGAAGCTGTCATCCGATATCGTAACGAATTTACCCCCTTTTTTTCCTCGTTTGCTTAAAAAAAGGTTCTTTGCCGCCGACAGATGATGATAGTGTTTGGAAAAGTTTTGTTATGATACAAATTTCTCACCACCAGTTTGTTTTTCGTTTTCGTGTTGTTTGTGTCGACAAGCTGGACTCGCATTTCGACAAGTCACTTAGAGCGAATATCAACGATCGGATGCAGTCGTATTGTTTGTCAATTATGCTCCATGGTATGTCCTTCAGTTGGCAACGTTTATTGTGACAAAAACTTTAATTGAAATATGTTTTGCTTTACTACTTTTGTATTGAGTTATATTTCATAAATTCTCTCTCAGGATATAAATTTTAAAAGTGGAAAGTGAAAAAGTGGGAAGAAAAATTTACGCCACCACCATCGGGAAATAGATTTCGGTTTGTTCGAAAAGAAGTAAAAACCGACATTGTAACTTTCACGCCGCACCTTTTGCTATCTCACGCCGTGCAGCAGCCAACCGGCATTAATCAGAACAGCAATGCAGACAGCACGAAAGGCAACGATATGAAAATTAACTTTGTATTTTTCCCAAACCCCACAGTGGGGCCACACTTTTGGCCGAACCGGATTCGAGCGATAGTTTCAGGTTTCGTCGATCGGAACGGGATCGCATCTGTAAGTGGCGAAAGAGCGATGCCAGTGTGGAAGCACTGCAACGACTTGTCGCTTCTGTTCCAATCCTGCAACGTTTTACCTCACCTGCAGCAGTAAAGTAAGCGGCCCTTTAGGGTGGAACAGGTTTAACGCTTCATTCTCTTTCGTTCCCCAGAGAAGAAAGAAAAGAAAAATGAAACAGAATGCGCCGCTAGCAGTTCTTGCCACTTCCTCTACGAGATGGAATAACGTGGACGTATGCAAGATAAAAACAAGATTAATTAATTTTTATTGAATTCTTACCTTCGCGTTCCGAAATCTTACCGCAAAGAATTAATCTTTCTTTAGGTGGTTTGCTTTGTTTATTTATTATTTTTGCTTCTTCTTCCTTTGATAAACTTTTTGGGAAGAGCGCAGCTTAAGTGATGCGCAAGCAACGAACTCCTCCTTAGCGGTTCATTTCGTTCGAAATGACAAACGCCGGCACATTCGTTCGAAATGACAAACGAAGAAACGTCGTTATCTGCATGATTTTTTTTTTCCAACTTCTGTCAGAAGCAATGATGGAAGGTGCGACAAAACGTCTGCTTTTAGGCTTGTTGGATACATCGAAATGCGTTTATATTTTTTCCGATTTTTGTTTTGTTTTTGTTATTCTCTTTTCGCCATTGGAATCTGTCAGTTGTGGTTCATACGACAAACAAAAAAAAAAAAAAAACTTTTACTCGATTGTTCGACGGTTTTGGGTATCTTCAGCTGCCAATCGATTGCAGAAAATAGAAACACGGTGGGTAAAATGTCTCACCAGAACATGTAATCGCAACGCGCAACCCGTTTCCATTCAATGGCAATCAGCAACGGTCATCAAAAGGCATCTTTTTTGCCCGTCCTTTGCAGCCACAATCGGCTGTGTGTACCTGCTTGCGAGGCAAGTTCGTGTTAGCTAATAATTGACAAATCAATCAAAGCTTTCAAATCGCCACACTTGCGGGATTAATCCCCGCTAGCCACATTTAGGATTAATGGTTGCGTGTTTGTGTGTTTTAGCGGTTGCAAAGCTAAACGCTACGAGGGTCTCAAAATATGCTAAATCGAGAAGGTGAATCTATCTTAATCCCAACCTGGTTGCCAACCCGGGAGGGGCTCAAGATTAGAACCTTGCAGTTGGAACCGATCGCGCGGATTGGATCGACAGCAGAATGGAACGCTCGGCTCGCTGGTTGAATAGCGGGATGTGGCGAATTAAAAATCCATTAAGACTGCACGATTGTGATGATCTCAAAAGGGGTTCAGCTCATGGTGGACGTGGCACGGTCGTCAGGTCAGCGGTTATTAGTTGCTAATCGTTCAGGCTCATCTGTTCNGGTTGCCAACCCGGGAGGGGCTCAAGATTAGAACCTTGCAGTTGGAACCGATCGCGCGGATTGGATCGACAGCAGAATGGAACGCTCGGCTCGCTGGTTGAATAGCGGGATGTGGCGAATTAAAAATCCATTAAGACTGCACGATTGTGATGATCTCAAAAGGGGTTCAGCTCATGGTGGACGTGGCACGGTCGTCAGGTCAGCGGTTATTAGTTGCTAATCGTTCAGGCTCATCTGTTCTTCTCGCGTTTGATGTCTTGCGCCCGGTGTGGCACGAGGTTTACCCCGTGGTAAGAACCGTGTTGCGATAGAAAGTTTTTCTCTACGACAAACCGTGCTAATGGTCACTGACACGTTCGAGTGCGCGCACAGTTCTGGACAGTCGGATATACATCCAAAGGCATTTTGAGCAACTTGTTGTACCGGTACTATAAAAGCAAAACGGTATTCGAACGGGTCTCATCTTTGGTACGATGTCTTCAAATTTCCAATCATTCCTGCCGTATCGATTTTCCAGCACCAACGATCACACCCGAACCGGTGACCGGAGCAGCAGCAGCAGCAGAAATGAGAGAATCCATAAATTATTCATTGCCAAGCGTGTTCGATTGATCTGAATTTTGGGTCAGCCCAGCAGCAACATGTAGCGGGCGCTCAAAACTTGCCATCATGTTTCTTTAATGGGCACAAGGCACAAGGACGGGGTCGCTGCCGAAAAGGGACGGGCATGTATTTTATTGAAATCTCATCTTGTGTAACGCTGGAAAATAACTTAATTCATGAATATTCTACAGTCGATAGTCTATCACGCCCGGAGTCCCGGAAAACTTCCGAAGTTCGTTGCAGTCCGGCAGCGAAGGAAGAAACATTCAATATATTAGAATCGCGTCCATCTTCCGGTCGATTTATTAGCCACGCTCTCCGTTTTCGACACGGATGCCGGTCCAGATGGCCTTTTAATACTCTTCATCCCAGTACCATCAGGCATCTGCCTTGCCAATGTCTCAATGCCCATCTTTTGTGCCGGTTCGTCCTTGCTTGTTGGTGTGCGTGAGGGAGCAAACACGTAAGTTTTGGGGCAAAAAAAAAGAAAACAATCTCGTTAACGAAAATCCGTTTAAAGCACACACCACCTTTGCCTTTTTCTAGCCGCTTCGAACGAAGAGTCGAAAATTTTGTGTAGCCCGTAAAACGGACCTAAAGGAATGGGGAGGGGAAAAAAAGGAATGGTAACAGAATAACAAACTTCCCCAACGTTACCCCGGACGCCCCAAAATCGGCATCGAAACGAATGAGGCATATCATTAATTCGGAAAACATAAACATACTTTATGTGCGCGCCTCGGTACATAGTGGGGAGCGCTATTTGGCTTCAGCTTCTTCGCCGCCGGCAGACGATGGCAACGTCCATTCGAAACAAAAAACGGACCATTTCTGCTTTATCCAATAGTCCAGCCCGGCTGTTGGTGCAAACTGGCACTGCAGAAATTGTAGCAGAAGTAGCAGGAAATAGCAACAGCCAACCACGGGTTGCTGAACTCACCCGTACCGGGGATGGATGGATATTACCGGGAATCGCAAGTCGCCCCGGTTGGACTTTGGGACAGGGTAGAAATGGTCATTTCTGGCTAGGGTGCCGAATGCGCTAACCGCTCCAAACCGAGAAAGCAGAAACACGCCAAGAAACGCACAGAAGAACGAACAAATAAGGCCCTCGCTAGCACACGGCCGTATGGTAATCACACCGTATGGTGTGGTTCTGGCTAGATGAAATAGATCACTCGCAGACAAACCGTGGCTGGTCAGCCGTCTTACGATTGTTGCCTCGTGTTTTTTCGCTCACTGCTTCACTACTTCTGGTTGAGCGAAGTGGGAGCTGGAGGCTTCCATTTCGGGGTGACAGGCGTTGCGTCCGATGCGGAGGAATCGAGCCGTCCCGTTCCGGTTTGGCGCAGAATGCTGTTGCTGTGTGCTCTTCTTTGCCGTTCTCAAGTAGATTGCACACATTACATAGACCACGACCTCCGCGATTACCTTCGATGCCTACCTATTGCAACGTTCGTATGGTGGGATACGATACGGCAGCAGTATTAATGTCGGAAGATATTTCTCTTGACGTCCCACCACCTTTCGCATGACGCAATAGAGGATATCATTAAACCTGCTGGCAAGAGGGTGGGCTTTAATGTCTGACAAAACTGGTGTAAATGCAATCGTTTAAGCCAAAAGCGAAGTAATTTAATATACTTCATTTACCAAGCGCATCACTTTGCAGGCGAAAAATTCAATTGCTCCCTTGTAGTTGAGTGAGAACGGGGTTTTACAAACTGTGTTTTCTCTTTCAAATTGAAAGCCATCCAAATGGTACTGTGTAGGTTGTATATTTTACATCCGATCAATGTATCTTTCCCCCGAAAGCCCTGAAGCAACATTCATCTTTCCAGGTGCTTTTGGTAAACAGTTTCAAATAAATTACTTGTCATCCATTTTCTACGCTGTGTCCTCTCTGGCGCGCTGATACGGCTGGAGGTCCGATGAGGATGCCGTGTGTTTGTTGTTTTTTTTGCCTCTCTCCTTTTAATGCATAATGAAACCGGCCACTAGTTTAAAGAAAAAAGAAGCGCTGCTACCTTGGGCGAGGAATTATGTCCACCCAGGGAAAGCAACACTGACGGAAGGAAGTCTGATTCTGGAAAGAAAAATAAGATAAGACTTTCTAGCCGTGGACGTGATAAATTTGCGTCTATCGAAAACAGGCACATTGACTAGCAAAAGCTGTTGGGAAATCGGTGCTAAAGCATCCATTTCGATTGAGTTTCTCTTTTTTGTTGCTGCGTCCCTCCTTAGGATGGAGCAACTTAAAGCTCGGATAGCAACTCTCTTCTGTGTACGGTAGTTTGCAAGCGTGGGCAGAACCAAGAATGCCCGGGAGTTCCTTGGTCGAAAATAGCCCAGAATGAATAATAAATTATCCACCTTCGGATGATGGAAAAAAGAAACTGTCCCAACAAACAGAGTTCCAGAGCTGCCTCTAGCGCTTGGTTCGATTTGCCTTTGACTTTGGGCGAGAACCTCGTGAACGTCATTGGGTTTGGCATGTTTATTGATTAACGTATAGCCCTCGGCTTTACTCACTTTATGTGTAACCCACAACTGCTACTACTGTCGTGCCTAACTTGTACCGCAGGGGTTCCCCATTGGGCCGCTATTGAATGTATAATCCTTTTAAGGGTAAAAAGCCTATAGTACGCCGGGCCGATTGGTTCGACTGTTGACGCTATCGAAGAAATGTCAACTGATGTAGTGGAGATAGCGTGACAGCTCAGCCAGATCCAGGAAACCATCAGATCAACATCACCGAAGGACGGGAACATGCTTCTGGTGTGGTTCTCCTCCCGTGCAACTATCGAACTTCTCGGTTTGTTGGAGACGTAGACGTGAGCACCAATAAGAAATAAAAGCGAAACGACTTAGGTGTGCGACTTTAGGAACCATTCGGAAGCCGCTTCCAGCCACATCCGTTTCGCAATAGTAACCATTTCATGTATGATGTTACAAATGCATGTTTTACTCACTGCGCTTGCATGTCAAATATTCATGCGCTTGTTTTAACCCACTTCCGAATAGAACGGTGTACCAGGGGCCGCACTATCTCAATTTATGGACAAACCGGATGGACAGGAGAATGTCGACCACGGGCACCCATATTCTGCACGACGTGTTTCGGTACGTGACAGTTGTACGTTTTTGGGCAGGTCGTGTGTGTGTGTGTATGGATGCTATTTCCTGTGGTATGGCTAGATTAATATGGACGGGTTACGACGAGCGAATCGACGATCGATCGAGTTGAGGGAAGGAGTTACTGTTTTCCAAATGGTTTGCAAAAAGCAAATGTGTGTATTGATCCGTTTTTGGAAGTATTTCATTCGCAATATTATTTGGTTCGGGGCATAGCCCGGGCTATGAGTAAAACACTTTAACGAGCATTGGAAGTATTGGAATTGATTGGTAAGTACTTCATTATACTGTCAGGCAGGGAAAGTAAGAATGAATGGTTGCATGCATAAACACATCAGCTAGTAACATGTGTGCCAGCATAATCTAGTTGATGTCTGTCAGAAGCGGCAAAAAGGGGAATGTTAAAATCATTTCAAGCGTTTGTCGTACACCATAGATGGAAACGCTACAGATGAGCATACCAGAACCAAACTCATGTCGTGCTGGTGTTGATTTCGGAATTAATTTCCCTCGCTGATAGCGCGCCAGATTTGTTGCTCCTGCGAGAGCATTCCGTCATCTCCGGTGTACTCATCATGGCTTTCAATTATGTCTTACCGAGCAGCATTTCACTTAACCAGATGAGAATTATATTTAAAAAAAACAAGACAAATACACCCTGCTTTCTTAGCTTGTCATTCTCGCACTGGTCCCATTTGTCACCCGGAGACACCACCCTTATGTACCACCGTGAGTGTATGTGTGCGTGTGTGCGTGTGCCGTGGGACGGAAAAACTTTTCTCATTAAATCAAGATATTTTCATCAGTCTCCTCATCGACACCAGCCACACCACGACTGTGGTGCGAATCTTGTTCGCTGGTCCTCACTGCATCCGGAAATCAGATTTCCTCCTGTATGGGCTCCTGATGAAGGCATCAAACGAGACGATGCCCCAACCTCAAACAACGCCAACGAAGAAGGATGGGGTGTCACGTGGTTTGCTTGCATGATCTGCTTCTTAAGTAACACCGGCTCTATGGGTATGTGGATGTGTGCGTGTGCATATTCATATAAGGAACCTCCAGCTCCATCCTGCAGCTGGCGGACAGAGAATGGTCCCCAGAGTCGCTAGGCACGCTGAGTGAAAGAATAATATCTCTTGGGGGATACTGTTGGCAATGGTGAGCAAAAAAAAAAAAAGAATGATCTCCAACCAACCTAGATTAGGTCGCTTGGAATGAAGAAAACCTTTACAGCAGCACACCAGAGGAATAAAAAAGTAGCTGCGAAATATTTCTCATTCCACTGGAACAGATTATCATACGACTCATGGATTCCATTTATGGGCACTGGTGAAATGCCATTGCGTGATGGTTGACCGTTGGGCGAAATAGATCGTCGCTGTGGATAAGTTTGTGGACATCGGCACCGGGTCTATCTCGTAATCGATAGGTGTAGACGTTTCCAATGGACGGCACGGTATAGAAGATGCAGGAAGGCAAGGTTAGACACCAGTGAACCGTACGACTGATGGAAGCGTTTGCCAATCCATATTTGTAATTTTGTCGCGTGATGATGCACAATGTTGAAGAGTAGCTTGGCTGCACCTAAGCTAGATATCGGTGCAGACATCAAGGACGTAAAGCAAAGGTACGTTCTCATCCATTCCTGGTACCACAAGCGTTTCCGTTCGCAGGCATGACATTCATCAGTTCGCTTTGATGTGACACTGACAGCGTGCCGTGAGTGTCCGTGCGTCTCAAGAACTGGTGCCGGATAGGATGCCGAATACCGATGGGACCTGTTATGTACCGATTGCGACTCGATGCGCATTTTAAACGGCGACTATTGAGTAACAGCGGTGCCTCTCGCTACTGTTGTCACCCTTGGATTGTGCATGCACTTATGCGCATATGAAAAGAACGGAAAAAGCAGACAACATCCAAACTGTTTAGAACCCGTAACCGCACAGTGTTGGAAGCATCCGTGGTAAAAAGGTCTTAGTGAAGAACCGTGGACATTTGGTGCGCAGGATGCACACATACGCTCCGATGGGTACCGTTTGAAGAATGGACGATGTAAAAGAACGACAACTGAGCTTGGGTGATGCCATTTGGGGTGTCTTCTTGTGTGCCAGGTCTAAGGAGCATCGAGATTAAGATAACTGTAGTTTCACCGGTCGTCTCGGTTCTCGCGATGGCTGGCTGGCTACTTCCAGAACGCGGGAAAATGTTTAATCGATCGTCCACCAGGAACACTGCACACAGAGTGTTTTTCTTTTTCCATCGCGCGTGTGTCTGTAGCATACGGTACGGGGTGAAGAGTTCGTATGCTCAGTTAACTTCGGTAAGAAGTTGTTGCTGTGTTTTGTTTTTGCTGCCCGTTTCTCTAATTAACGACACAAGCGGCCAACCCCGGAGACATCCCGACACGGACGTTGATCATCAGCGGTGCGGCATAGATAAAGCTCATCTGAAATGGTGATGAGCAATTGGCCAGTGTTTCTGGACGCTTCGCCATATTTTCCTTCCCTGGTTCCCCCGTGGAAATCCCAGCCAACGGCTTTTGCTGTTTGCTAATTAATTCCAGCTTAAAAATCAACAAATTAATCAATACCGACTGCTCGTTTGGCGCAGTTTGGTCGTGTGTCGCGCCTCGTACGGAACGGTCGGTATACGTATGCGATGCGCTATCGGTCTTTGCATGGTTCTGGCCGGTTTTTGAGCTCATAATAAACTTAATGTCTTATTTAACTCGTTGGCGCTGGCAGGGTGACACTTGCTGACAACTTGCCTGAGCGCAACGATCGCTATGCAGCGATAAGAGATGCTTATAAAGTGCTCAAAATTGAACGATGATTTACACCGTTCGCTTTACCGATCGTTCGCTCAGTCTTAACCGAATCCCGACCTGCGGTCTGCACCGACGCTCTCTGCTCTAGGTGCAGCAAGGTACAAGAAACAGGAATCGTTCCGGAACGTGGGCAGTTCGGTGCTGCTTGTATGGTAGAACTAATTTAACGCGCCGTCGCACCGAGAGAACACAATTAATTTCGATAGTGACTAATTTGAAGGTTAAACGCGGTGAGCAGTACGGTTAAGCTTCGTGTGCGTGTGTTGTATGAGTAAATGATGGATGTGCCGCAAGATTTTGAGCGGAACGAGCTGTCGGGATGAGTTGAAATGTGGTCGGCGAAGAAGTCTGAATATGACGGTAGCAACGATGTTGCGAATGTTTTGTGTGGAGCACAAGTCTATCCGCTGGTTAAACGAGAGTTTTAACGCCTTTCTTCACTCAACAGAACCGAGAACAAATGGTATTTGAACTATCACGAAGAAATAACTATTGAATATGCATAATCTGGAGGAAGCAGAAAATGGTAGGCGAATAATTCGTCAGAACCAGAAGAAAGGTCTTGACATATCACATAATACTATAATACACAAAATACCTAATTCTAAGTATTGATGTGTAAGTCAGATATACCAAAGTTATTTTACCATATCATATTAGACATTTGCGCTGGAGATCCGAACCAGACCGACCTTTGGTGTACTTAGCCGGACTCTAAAACATTAAACCGTGGGATCATCTCTATTGCAATGCAACTCATGACATCGTGAATAAAATAACATTTTTAATAGTAACTTCCAAAGCTCCTGAGCTTTGTCATATCTCGAGCAAGCTACCTACGACCAATGATTCTGATAGTCCAAGAATTGAAGCAAATTGAGTAATTTTGAAGATTGTGAATCTGTTTCAAGAAGGAACAACATTATCAAATCTGATCTTTACCACCGTCTTCTATGGATCCTTACGATTAGAAATCAAGTTACTGATATGTTTTAAACTACAGATAACAATGTTATAAAGATTTCTATCGGGAATAACATTGCATTCGTGAAACTCCTGACACTTTATACTGCAATTCGATAACTGTGGATATCTTTCTACGAGCAGCTGCTCTCAAAATGTGTTGCGGATCGTATATTTTCATCGAACCCCTAATGAAAGCAACAGTATCGTGAAAAGATAGAAATCACAATTACAACGACAAGCGCGCTACACAAAAAGCCAAAATCCGTTACGAGCCATCGACATTAATTCTCGGGTGTAATAAACTTGTAGCATTATTCCTCCACCGGCATCGTTATTCGTTGAGCTGCCTAATGACTACGGTCATCGGATCGCTCTTATCTGTCTCTGCTTGCTCTTTTGCACACGGCCTATACTAGCAACAATGCTGCTGTACATAGCATCTTCATCCGCAACCAGTAGCCGCAGAGCTAGAGCGTTTGTAATCTGCACGCCTTTAAATAAATATATTTGCGCATTATTTTCCAATGAGGTCTATTTATTTGTCGGCCGTTAAAATCAAAACCCCGGTAGCGCTGGACAAGGCAACACATCGCGCGCGCTAATGCGCAAAAATTGTCCTCCAATCGCATCCCAACCCAACGGTGGTGGTTTAATCCTTCCGGTGGTTGATTGAAGGCGGTATGTCCTTCCGTTGGTTTGGCGGCTCACTTCTAATCACCGATCGATCGAACCGTGCTGGGCAAACAAATCCAATTAAATCGTGGTTTCGCGAGATGCAGAACGGCCCGCGGTATCGAATTGCGCGCGTAATCGAACAACGACGGCGTATAAGCCGGAGTGATAATTACAAGCAAGTTCCTATTTTCTTCACGCTGTCGTGAAGTGCTTCTGTGCTTGTGTACGTGGTATGCGTCGCGCATTTCGAGCTTCTGTTTACTTCTGCTGCTACAAATCTCCTTTTTTTGCGCTCACTTTTCTGCTCTTTTTTCGCTCCAGTGTGGATGGGCGCGTTTGTTCGTTGGCCGGATAATCATAATTGAAGTTGCGGTTATCGTTGCTGCTAATGATATCGATAGGAAAGGATAATTACCGCCAGATGGCTCTCGCGCTCGCCGGCCCCCAGCCGACCGCCGATCGAAGGCCGTGGTGTTTGGATTTTTGTTCCATGTTTCTTTCGTTGCGCCATCTTGCATCTTGCCGCACGCCTGGCACGGCTGGCTGGAATGTACGTCCAGCAGTGCGGAAATACAATCGTTTGATTAGTTTTAATAGCATTTTTCTTCACGTTTATACGATGTACAAGACACTCGCAACCGGTGCGCAGTGTGCTAAGCCAGCAGTATGGTAGTGCAGGTTCGAGGTTACCGTCTGGTTGCACTTTACGCCACCAGAGGGTGTTGTCGGTTGTCTTGGTTTTACTCGCTTCTCAGCGATCCGATGATAGTTTTCTATACTATTTTTTTTTGTTCCATTCTAAACACTCAATCTCCACGCCGAACACTTTTCGCGTGCTATTAGGTAATCAAACAGCGGAATTCTTTTCAATTTCCGCTGGTGAGTATCTTTCCAGCAAGATCTTCATCGCAGAAGAGGATGCTGCCGCACTTTGCAAGACACCTGGGCCTTGGTACTTGTACGTTCTTTACCGCCAGCCAGATTCCTGTTTAATTTTTATTGAGTATTGAGTCTCGGAGCGGTCTGAGCTATGAAGATCTACGATATCATTCCCGTCCGTTGGAGGTTTGTTTCGTATGCAAACGTTCACCGTAGTCTCACTGTTGTTCCCCTTTCCAGCATCCGAGTGTTCTCTCCAACCCAGGCATCGCATTCGATTTTATGGTCATTGGTTTAAACATTTGCGTCATTCTATGATTTCCACGTTATGTACTCCGTTGTTGTTCTATTTATTTACCGTGCGTTTTTTCTTTTCTCTTCCCTTTTTGCTCGTTACAGGTGAGTTTCGTAGACGTCCACAAATATCACCACTTAATCGACCGATTCAGAGCAGGTGACTCCGGGACTCGGTGAACCTTTCCCCACCATCACCTGCCCGTTAGCTGTACAAGGGAGAAATAGGGAGCAAAAGGGGGAGGAAAAAACATCATCCACGCGATGGTTGAGTACGATTTCCATTGTTGAATTTTATTATCCTTCATCCCGAACGCCGTAGGGCCGTTTTTCCTCTCGGTTTGGCCGTAATCCTGTGCAGCAACTTTCGCGAAGTTTCCTTCTATCTCTGCGAGCAAATCCCAAATAAGACCTTCCGAAGGGGCTGGACCGGTTAAATAACCAAGCAACCAGCACCACCAACACGAGCGCGGCACTGGTGGTGACTGTGGATTTGAAATGTTTATGATGCTGGATCCGCGACCCGGAGATTCGCAACCTTCAGTCGTTTCTGGGAGTTTCTTCTTCCCTGTTTCTTTCTCCTTTTTTGTTGGTTGTTGTTGCTCCATTACACCAATAGCGCGCCATTGTGAGTGTATGGTGTTTAGTGCTTTCGCTTCGTCCGAATATACCGTTTACGTTATCGGATATTTATTCAAACGATTTAAGTCAACCCGAACGACGGCGGCGGTGAGCTGGCCCGGGTGTGGAAGTTGCGTGCGGCGAACCCATTTCCGAAAGTGTGTCCCAAGCGGAACTCCTTTTTTAGGGACTCGCGAAGATTACAGCGCAATGCAGTACAATTCCCTTTCGGTTTCGGTGGTACGCTGGAGTCGAGTACGGGCGAATTGTCGATCTCTCACGGTCTACTCCACCCGCTTATCTAAAGATGGTTAATAAATAATCGACTTTTTTGTTCGCAAAAAACGCGTGGAATCGCGTGCTGTGACGNGGGTGTGGAAGTTGCGTGCGGCGAACCCATTTCCGAAAGTGTGTCCCAAGCGGAACTCCTTTTTTAGGGACTCGCGAAGATTACAGCGCAATGCAGTACAATTCCCTTTCGGTTTCGGTGGTACGCTGGAGTCGAGTACGGGCGAATTGTCGATCTCTCACGGTCTACTCCACCCGCTTATCTAAAGATGGTTAATAAATAATCGACTTTTTTGTTCGCAAAAAACGCGTGGAATCGCGTGCTGTGACGTCTGGCTGTGTGAACCTTGAAGCGGAGCGTATCCCATCATTGCCGTCGGCAATAATGCCGTATCCGGACAGGACACTTATTGAGATTCTCATATTTTGTGGATTTAACCTCTTTCCTTGCGAATGCCCGAGTATCCTTTCCTGCGCTCCGTTGGAAAAGGATCAAGAATTGGCCACCAGGAAAGGTTTCTTCGCGAAGCTTAAGTTCATGGTTTGAAGTGCTTTCGATAGCGCGCGTATTTTTTTTTTTGTTTGTTTTTGTTCGTTAGAGTCAGTTAAAATTTTAATGAGTTGACTCATTTTTTATAGCCATGAGGATGAGTTCGAGCTGGAGCATCAGAAGTGTTGGATAAATTATGAATAAAATATCTTGTCGGTATTTATCAAATCCTGGAACCTGATGAAAGTTTTAGAAATGTCTACAAGGATCAGACCAGATATTTTTTATTTTAATATGTTTCAGCAGATTTCTTCCGATATTCCAGTCATTAACAGTACTTAAAGCTTCTTTTCCAAATATATGTCGACTGTATGTCACGTATTAACAAATTAAGCTAAATAAAGCCTCTACAGTAATATTGATAATTACGCACAGTCAACCCTTCTAATTCGCAAATATTAAACGTGCTTAAAAAAAATTGAATATTTAACTTAAGGTCTGTTGAATGTCAATCCGATTTCCCATCTACATATTGAGGAAAAATCATAATGAGTTTGTCGTAGAACTCTTAGAGTTCTTCAATATAGCGGGTCCTCCATTTTCCTTTCATACATACGAAACAAAACAATCTCTTGAGAATTTTTCTCTCGAACACAGTTAAGAAATTTTCTCCAGTTTTCGACGAAATTTATGTCTGAGAGACGTATGAAACTGTAAAGAATATATTTAGTCACAGCTTTGATGGTCGTGACAGGTTTTTTAGAGATTATGTCCAGACTGACTGGCCCAGCATCCATCCTAGGGCGTTTCACAATTTGTCGTATCTTAAATATTGTTGTCGGTGTTGACCTTTGATCCAAGATAAGATAGGTAAAATTGTCGACGACTTCGGTGAATTCGGGAACTGTTAGGGAAGTTAGTTAGAAAGCTTAATTTGTTGCAGTTCAATTTAGCTATTGTATCGAATTGCTCTGAAAACGTTTCGCAATAAAATTGAAATTGTTGTGAAACCTCGAAACCGGGATAGCACAGAAATTCTCGGAACGAAAAAGCACTAATTTAATATAGTATCCATTCTCGTAAATTGTTAAACGACTTTTAATCGATTGCCGTATACCAATCGCGAGTAAGCGATGTCTAATTAACATTCTCAGCTTTCAGCAGAGAAATAGCTAGCACTCGAGCCGTTCTAGACCGATCGTTCGCTTATATATGATGGGCAGCGTGATTGCAGTTGAAAATTACTCCATCAGAACGGTGCGGTCGATGACGATGAACAGTTTCAGCAGATACTTCTGTTCGGACAGCATTGTCAGTTGCGGCATTTCGTGGATGCATATAACACAATGTGCTGCTGGTGTATGTTTCCCATGCGGCGAAACCTTCGCAAAGCCATAAGGCCAGACAAACTTTACGTACAAATCGCTCCTATCGCACTGAATTGCGCATTCCAATTGGCTCGCCCTTTGATATGGTAGTCGCAAATTCGCGGTGAATCCGAATCGCCCGGGACCGTGTTTATGGTTTGCGATGCAAATAAATAATATTTTACAAACAGTGGGAAATGGGCGCAAAAGCGCGGTGTCCATCCTCCCGATACGATTGCATTCCGTGGCCATTTTTGGCTTGTGTGTGACCCGAAATCAGCCCGGGTTTTGCTTGCAGCATGCAATTATCATTACGCAAAATTATGGTATCGTTGCCCGCTGAAACAGGCTGGCTCGCCTGCCCTCCAGGATGACTTTCACCCTACCCCGACGAGTTTTGATCTTCCCGCCGTAGTTAGTAGTGCCGTGTGGTTCGACCCATAAAACACATCCTTAGCGGCAAACCGGACATTCGGGTTGCATGCATGCATGCAGGCGAACAGCCGGGACCTACATGTGCAGCGCATTTCCTCGCGGACATGCAATTTTCAACGGGCCAGTGTCTTCACCGGGCGTGAAATTGCAACTTAGTTGCATGCCTGTAGCGCTTGCAATTCGTCGGATGAGCCATGGTTGGAGCGATTTGATGAGGGCTTACATTGACCCTGTAAGACCCTTTGCAAGGTGATGAGAAAAGTTGAAGAATGTATCTTTTTGCTCGCTCGGTAGCCGATTGCAACCGAATGGGCGAATGGGTGCAATTTGGGATGCATGTAGAGAGGGGAAGGCCAATTGACATACATGTGAAAGGGAACCGATGGGTGTCCATTTTGTTCCGCTGATCACTTGTGTGAGGGTAGTTTTTGTACCCAACAAACTTGCATGGTGTTGTTTTTAATGAGATCGGTCGAAAACAATGGAAGGATAATTTATGGTAAATATCAGCAAGGCTCCTTCGGTATGCAATTTTATGTTCGTTTTCCCGCCCTTCCCCCCTCCACTAATTTCATTTTGGCGAGGATGTAATACGCTGTGCGGAGAATTGCAAGCGACAGAATTGATTTATTGTATCTAGATAGCCGGTTAGTTGTAGCGGCAAATTGATAAACTACTCCGGCGAGAACGTTTAAAGCCATATAAATAAATCCGGTTGAGAAAAAAACATGCACTGGAAAGCACCGGTGGGCCGAACTCCCTCCCCGCACGATAAGGGTGAAAGGCTGAAACCCGATGAAATGAAATCTTAATTATGCAATAAATGCAACAACGACTAACACACACACACAAAAAAGGTGAAGAGGGCTCGCAAGTAACACTACGAAACAAGCAATCGGAACACACTTAATGACAGCAATTAAGCATTAATCCGTGCGATTGTGCAGCGTATTCGCGAACGCGCGTCTTTTTTCTCCGCTTTTGACCTGTACCGCCCGGCTGACCTTCTTCTTCGACGCAGCACAAATCCAATACCATGCCCGGAATGTCTGATAAAACCGATAAAATAATGAGCAAACATTCATTTGACTTCCATCGCTATCGTGCGCAAACCATCTGGTTGTGAGTGATTGCCAACGAGCCGCCCCAGCTGGTGAACCGCCCGTTCCAAACGCGCCCGTCAGCGGCCCGAAACGAATCGGATATGCCAAAACAGCAACGGAGAGAAACAACAGCGGCTGACTGATAAACCGAAAAAGGAGATCTTTTCAACTAAAGAAAGAAAGAAAAACATGCTACAAAACGCAGTTCTCATCCTGCCAGTCTTCGCGCGTGTCACGTTCCCAGCGAAGGGCAGTGATTTAAATAGCTTAATTAAAATACTCACCCGCTCGACTCGGCAGCCAGGAGGGAACCTAATCTTATCGTCCCGGTCGGCAATCTTGATACGTCGTTTGACGCGGTCCGAAAAAACGGTAGCAGTACTAATGTCATTTACATCTGCAGTTCCCCGAGTCTGCGTCGAGTTGTCGAGATGCTGTGATCGTTTTGCTGCCGTTCTTTCCTTGTTAATGCTTCCCAACTTGTCCTTGAAGTTCGTACGTACCGGTCCAAAATCTTTGCCGAATGCATTTTGCACATTTTATTGCTCCCTTTAAGAAGCGGTCTTATGTCGCGCTTATGCGCCACAAGGCATTCACGACGCGGGCCACGAAGTCCCGGCTCTCTTTTGGATGGTGAAAATTTCGGTCGAAAAGCATAAATTTAAACTCCTGTGCTCAAGTAAAGTGTCTCGCCAGCCCGGGTGTGTGTGTGTGTGTGTGTATGTATGGTAATTGTGTGACCAGTCCGCTTCTTTGGTCGGCCGGAAGTGAGCCGGGTAAGTCAAAAGCCGCCACCACTATGTGTTCCTTAAAGCGAGAACCGCCTCATGGGGATGGATCCAATGAATTGGGGTCCTAAATAAACTGCCCAGTTTTAGGGGCTTTTTTTGGCGAGGGTCCATTTATTTTGCCATTTGTTTGAGTAGGGTTTTGTGCTAAAAGGAATTTAAAAGTGAAAACATGTAATTGTGCTTCACACATTCGCAGTGGAGTGGCTGTTCGGAATGGTGCACTTTCATACCTGTACAACTCTGCGTTATCGTGCAGAGGTGTCGCTCATATGTAAAATGCGCTGAATGGTTTCATAAACCTCTGGCTGAGCTTTGAATCCACAAATCTCGATGGCTTTATCGTAAGGTACTGGACAAAGATATGCAACTCTTTCCAAAAAAAGCATAACTATCATGATGAGTGGTTCACACTGCTCCCAAGCAAGAACCGACTTTAATGAAATGTGACTGTACTTTTTTTGTGGAAAGAAATGTTAGACGAACACCAAGATATTCATGCTGTTTTCAACGAACGATGGCTGCTTTGCCGATGCCTGCCGAATGTTTTGAGGTGGAAATTTAATACTTGCCAAGTAGCACTTTCATCTCACCCTCGGTCTCGGTCCGTGTAAGTCTTCCCCAAATAATGTCTGGAACATCTCACATTACGTATTCTACCGCTACTTAATCATGGTGCAAGTTCCCAGGTTCGTCAGCTCAAGAAGCGCTGTCTTTCTTCCTTTTCTTTTTCTTCTGGTTTTTTTGCTGTTTATGTCGATCAAGGTAACGTTCTCGTGTGCGGCACGCTTGGCGATGTTGGACCTTGTTTCACATCCCGATCGGCCCAGGTTGCACTTGACTGTATAATCTGATTTAATTTTAGTCAATTTCTTCGCAGCTAACGCACAAACACACACACGCGCGTGTTGGTTCCGTATGACGGAAAAAAGACCGCCTAACGGTCATTAACGATAGCTTAAAGCATGCTTGTTAAGGAATTTTTGGGGTGGAATTTGATTCGAAGTACAGAAGGCGCACTGTAAGCATAGATTATTGGAAGAAGATTCGTGGACGTTTTGCTTCATTGCCGCAGCCTCGTGCACTCATTTGTGTAGCCTGGGAACGAATCCCGAGCTTCGAGCTCTCCGCATCTTCGAAGAGTTCGGGCAGCAACCTGTAAGGTGAAGAGGTTCGTGACAAGAGTCAATGGAAGTGCTGGTAGCGTAACGTCGGAAAAGGAAAAATCCAATTATTTCCTAGAAAACGATCTAATTACAACCAAAAAACCAACAACGCCTACGTCAACGCGTCAGCGACCTGCGGCACATCCAATGCCGCAGCCTGAGCGAGTTGCTGAGGAGATGAAAATTCCATGCCGAATGGTGCGTAGGGGAAGGTTTCGGAAAATTTGTGGTAAGTTTCTGTAGGCAGCAGCAGTGAGTGGTCGTTCTGGTAGGCAGACACCTCGAGACACAGCGGAGACTGGAGCAAAAAGGAAGCAAGCAGCCTCTTCCGACAGGTTAGCTCGATTCAGAAGCGATGGTGGTTGCTGTGGCGTAGGTTGCACGCAACTCCGGGTGGTTGCGTGTTTGCGTGTTTTCACGCAAGAAAAAGGAAAATCGAGACGAAACTGTGTTTGGCTGAAAACCGAACGCAAACATGAACAAACAATTTCTCTATCTTGCTTCCGGGCGCAAGTTTACAAACATGGAGCATTTGCTTGACGACCGCATAGCACGGAGAAATAAATCAATGCGCGCAGGTGATACGTGTGGCCCGGGTCAATGCTGCCAGGCGGGGTTGCAGCTGTGGCGGTTTCACGAGGAAAATAGCATAGAACTGCAAGATATAAATACTTCTTTGTCAAATGGAATGAGTACTTTCCCGAACGGGTGTTGCTGCTAGTTCTTAAGAGAAGCACTCGTTAAAATTACTAAATAGCTGGGCACGTTAAAACTCCGGCCTATTGACACAGTGTGTATAAATTAAGCGACTTTAGTTTGTGTGCCATGCGTAAGCCATGTTTGTGTGACATCTCTGCAATTGTTTGTACAGCGTGATGGAATGCTGTCTATTGAGAGGTGTTTTGGCAAAATATTTGTTTTGGCTCAAAGAACCAGAGTCAGAACAGAGATGTATAAGGATATAAAGAGACTTACGAGAAGTTAATCTGCGACAAATTAATTGGACAACTAAAGAAGAATAGGGTAAAACAAAGAAGTCACCATATTTTATCGATTTTGTATTGGATTTTCCATTTTTGAAATAGCTCCACGCCCTAAGAATAAAATATATGAAACATGATCCCAGCCAAGTCTGCTAAATCAGGTTGTGTACGTGCTTTAAAAATAAAGGCTACGGATGACTTTAAACCCGTCTCTGATGCTGATGCTGGTTGGCTTTTATAAAAATAGCAACACATTGCCCCATTTAACCATCCATTCGAGTGTATACGATAGTCACCCACTCGTGTGACAGTAATCACCGCCCATCAACACTGACGAGGGCTATCTCGTTAGCCAGCGACACATGCCGATCGGCTTTCGTCCTTCCATCACCCTTGCTTTCGCTCAGCAAATGGAATATGTTTTTTGTTTGGTCTTTCTCGACCGGCTAGGATCATTTTCAGCATATAACGCCACAAGTACGATCCTTCAATGAGTGGCGTCAAAGTGGCTGTTGGGAGCGGGAAAGAGAGAGAACGAGGGTGGCCGGGGTGTGTGATTAATCTAAACCATCTATTTATGTGTTTGCTTTGCATAATCACTGTTTCTAATATCGCATACGTGTTGTCGCTGGCAGCATAATGATGGTCCCCATTCGGGTCCACCCTGCTGTCGAGACACAGCACGGTCCACCGTAATGAAACTTATATCATAATGGAGCCGAAGTGTAATGCGGACGAGAAACTTCTAGCGGTAACCGAAACCGGTTTAAAGCTGGTCGCCTTAAGGTGTACGGTATGGGAGTTTCGTTTGGTTTGCTGCTAGTTTCGTTCCTGCCTTTATTTCATAACAAAGGCCAAGGTGAAGATCATGTGCACGGTTAGCGCGCGGGCACGGTCCAGAAGTGCACGCCGTGCACGAAGGTGGTGTGTAACGTTGAGTGTGGTGCGCGCGTCTTCCCATCACCATCATCATCGTCCCATCATCGCCCATCGTGGGTGCTTGCACAGCTTGCCCGGTGGGATCGTGAGGAACGAATTTAATAATCCTGTGCACGATTTGCATACAATGTGAAAATGTGCGCTACACAAACCCCCTTTCCAGGGGGTGTCGCAAAGTAAGGGGGAAGCCACTGCTCCGAGTATGTTGAGTGCCAAAGAGTGTCGAAGTTGAACAATGAAACTTCCTTTTGCGTTGGGTCGTGGATGCACTTCTCCCGGTGCAGTTTAAGTTGGGCATGCGACGGGCGAGTCACTTGAAGTGCATAAATTTACACCTTTTTCTACGTAACGAGTGGCAGAGAAGAAGAGGAAGACCCAGGGAAGTGTGTTCCATCGTTATAGCAAGGCGTTAAGTAAAGGAAAGCATTAAGCGGGATAAGAGACCTATCTTTTGCCTTACACCCGCGGGAGACAACCCGGGGATGACACAAAATGGTAGGTTTTTGCACCAACGATATCCACACGTCATTGTCCTCTAACCTATCTTGACACGCGTGACACACGAAACCCTGGCAGCATAGTAGCGCCAAACGGTAGAATTTGGTGTGTGTGCGAGTTTTCTAATTCAATTTGGTGACGGTTCTTGACGATGTGTGGTGGGCATTGCGTCTGCACGGAAGAGACAGTGTGAAGACACCTACAGATTGACAAGCTCAGCAGACGAACACTAGAAGTGTTTGAATTACGCGGAAATTTGACTCCACCGATGGGACGCCATTTCGTGGAGACGAATATCTCGGAACCAATATCCCCAGGAGCTTCAGAACGTTCAGCAATAGACCCGTAGCAAGCTGGCAAGATGGATTAGTTGTAAACTCTCTTTATCCGTCCGACAGTGCCAGCGAATGTCAAGAAACTCGAGTAGACGCTGTGGTAATAAAAACTTCGATAATTTATAATCCTGTCCCTGGCGATGGTGGTGCACGTAGCGAAGCCGAAAATGGGAGGTGAGAAGTAGCCACGCATCGCTCCTACGGTGATTCTCCCGTTGAGGGAGGCGAACATGACGTGAGTGAGTTTGTTTTTCTTTCATTACGCAAACCTTCCCTAACTGCGCGATGCTTCCGGGTGTGCATATGCTTTAACCTACCTTTTCGTATAAAGGTACGCCACGGCAGGAACGCGGTTTTGAAAGAATGACACCCGGGTGAAACCTTTATGTCGCGTTTGGACGCGTTCCCTCGGTAGAGTTCAACAAAAGAACCAAAACAAGAAAAAGAAAGAATGGTCCGACTTCTCTCGGAACGCGCCGTGGTTGGGCTTAGTACTTAAGCCCTGCCTCACGACAGTAATTGATGGTTACAAGACACCCTTCCCGAGCAGCAGTGTGTCCCGGTGCTGGAAAGGTGTGCAGCACTGCAGCAAAATGCATCTAGATGTCTCCATGCCATTGTCGCAGTACCTGCGCTCGGAAAGCAGACAACAACGCTATTTCATTTGCATTCGCTTCCTTTGCACTCTCTGATATTGGCTATCCAGCAAATATCTCATCGGAGTGAAGTGTTTTCTGCTGCTACCCGCAGATGATGCTCGGGTTGCGCGGTGAAGCTGTATCGGTGCCGTATTACACCACCAGTTGAAGAATGGTGAATGTAAGCTGAAAAAGAACTCACTGTTAAGGTATCTTATTAGGAGGAACATTTGTAGCACCACTGCACTAACTATGCTTGCGCTGGTAAGAAATTCTACTCTCTCCGGCCACGGTTTCCTTCAGAATGTGAGCAGAGACGTAGAAAAAAATGGGAAGCAGAATTAGTGGGAAAATGATAGGAAAAACGAGAGTTTTCTTTTCGCATCCAGCAGCACAGCAGCACTTCTGATTTCCTGTACACCATTTACACGATTGGGTGGTTTTTGTTTTCTTACTTTTCGCACGGGATAACTTGGTTGCCCGGTTGGACATCGTTCGAGTCCGTGAGATTGGCGAACACTCGAGGAAGACCAAGTCCAGCTACAAATTAAAAGCTCAACTTCAGGATTTAAGGGAAAAAAGGAAGACACTTTCGAACGCAAGTTAAAAAAAAAACAGGTCAATTACTGACAACGGACTGGTAGAAAATCTTGCAAAGTTGATGGTCACGATCCGTTTATTCTGGGAACGTTTTGTGTCAGCTAAAACTAACTTTCAGCACACCTGATGTAGAGAGGATATTCTCACGCAAGAAAGTAGCTTAATCTGAACAGAGCTTCTCATTAACCTGTGTGAACACCAAATATTTTACGAAACTTTTTTGCTTGGGTTCAATTCTCCTTCTGGAAGTTTTCCTGCTGGAACTTTGGAGCTTGTGGATTTTCTCCAACATGTAAAAGCGTCCTCCGATATGAGCTGTAATTTTTTACACACCTTTGCTTGGTGCAAAGCTTGCAATTTCCCTCACACACAGGTGCGACCAGTTTACATTGAGCTTTAGGTTGTTGTTGTCTGCACCGTGCTTGGTTGGGTCGCATCCTTTAGACACTGGAAGCCCCAAAACTCACATCCGGACACTCGAGCACAAGTGTGGATGAGTTGCTTCCGAGAGCGAACTGCATAATCGCATAAATAGGTGAACTTTACGGCTGAGTGTCTAGTAACGGACCTTGCAGGAAATGGTAGGTTCGTTCCTACTTTTCATGTTCACCACGAAACAATGGAGTTACTGGAGCTGTTTCTACCGTGCGTGATTTTCTTTCGCCGGGTGGGATTTGTTGTAAGCGATGGAGAGTGTTGACATCTGGGAAACGCGTGAGGGTGTATCGCATATGTCGATTAACTTGTCACTTAAGTGTATGATGTGGCAGGGAACGAAAGATTCGTACTTTTGCTCTAACGTGAACGTGAAAGTTGACGTTAAAGGTTCTTCAGAATCTGATGAAGAAATTGAACAATTCGGCGGACAATGGATGATGAAACCAGATATTTTAATGCTTAATGTTTGCTAAGTCGTAAAAAATTCTAGAAAAGAGGGGATTTTAACTATTTATTATTGGAAGAAAAATTTCGAAGCATTAAAGTCGCCCCATATAAAATGTTTATCGACAAAGGATAATGTTTCATCAGTAGCGTATATCATGGAACGTTTGCAAATAGTAACCAATGATGGGTGGAGAAGCAAAACATTCGAGATCAGTAATATTCCATCCTGTGCACTATCCACAACCCGGCATGATGCATACCAAAGTCAAGTATCCTTTGGCGATTCAACATGGCTCGTGTGCTACAGAAGCCGATCATAAAGTTTTATTGTGTACGAATAAAACGAGACGAAAACAAAAATTTAATAATCGTTCCAAATGGGTTGTGCCTGTCTGTGGGATGTGTGTGTGGAGACGGTCTGGTCATCCACGTCCCTTTCAGCAACACAGTAGTAGGTCGAATCGTTTAAATCTGCTTGCAACGATTTGACCGTTGAAGCTGTTTTAAGATCAATTTCCTGCCCCATCCTGTGCTCGTATCGTCGGATGGATCATGGCTCCTGCCTGCCCGGTGTCGTATCGGTATCTCATGTTAAGAGCAATGCTGTGTGCACGCAAGGAGCCTGCTTGCCTTC
The DNA here is from genome assembly GCA_018908115.1 of Anopheles rivulorum. NCBI lineage: Eukaryota > Metazoa > Arthropoda > Insecta > Diptera > Culicidae > Anopheles > Anopheles rivulorum. Next base: position 14,272,340 of record CM032179.1, read on the forward strand.
TGGCGTCTAGACGCAAGCTCGTTCGGTGTGCGGGCCTATCAGCTTGTGATTGGTAGTAATTTTGAAAAATAATTTAATTAACGAGCCGTTTCCATACCTTCCTTCATGTGATTTGATTTGCTCGCATGTTTATGGATAGATGCTTGCGCACAATGGCGCTCGAAGACTGGCCCGAGAACAGGTTGTGGTGCATTTCCTTGGTTCACTGTTGTATGTTTCTTCTAAATGAAGTTATTAAAATTTGATTAACCGATCATTGCGTTGAAGTACTAAAGGTAAATATGGCTAAAGAAAAATCATTTTTCTTTAAAAAAAAGTCTATGGCGAGCGTCGTTCTTGGCAGCTCCGTTAATCTTTTCTAAGTATCCATCGAGAAGCATTGTACTCGCAAGGGTCAAGCGTTCTTTAATGAGTGTCGTTTCATTTTAATTCTCAACGCTTGCCATTTTGCCAGGTGGAAAAGCGTTGATGCCGATATCCTTTTCCCCCCTTTTTTTGTGCTGTTTAAACATGTTTGGAAGGATGCTTAAAACTCCACACATTTTAACGGCTCACAAACCGGTGGAAGCTTGTTGACAGCGGTTAAAATAAGAGTTGGAACATATTTCCGGCCCTCATTAGTTTTTATGTCTGCTGAGTGGGGCATTTTTGTTTTTGCCCAGCTTGGCTATATATCCGTGCCATTTCGTTGCTTTTATATTGCGCTGGGACCCGCTGGGCCATCGACACGTTTTGAAATGGGTGCAACATTTAAAGAGCTTCGTGTTTTACCAGCTTTCCTGCTTCTTTCCATGGACCCAAAGACAGATTTCATTTTGAAACGGAATGGCCCTTAGGTTTGGTAAATTCTCCTTCCAACCAACTCTAGATGAGGCGTGCCTAAGAACGAAGTCAAAATGTTTTGTTTCCCGGGTCTAAAATGTAATGATACACACTTACCTTCTTTTATTGACATCTTCTAAAGACAAACCCATACGAAAAGCCTAATGTTCCGACGCGTCTCGTTACGATTATTACGCCTTTTGAGTCGAACGCGACCGCCTTTCCGGACGGTTTGATGGTGGAAAGGCACCTAAATAAGCTCCAATTTTACCTACCGCTCATAATCTTCACCATCGCCGTTTTGCGATACGCAAGGTAGTTCCCCTTTTTTAATGGTCCACTGAAGATAATACCTTTCTCCGTTTTTTTTTAAACAATATCAGTACGAAAAAAAGGAGACCACACGCTCTCATTTAAAAAAGAAACAATGCGATCGAAAACGGAACCATCCGGGATACTTCTGTACTCGGGATCGTTACAATGATGCGTAGCTTTAAAAATGCCAATAAAAATCATCGATTTGTGACAAAAATAAAAGCGATCCTGTTGGGAAAGGTTCGCCCCGTGATGGTGGCGCTTTTACCCCCAAAATGGGAGTAATGTATTGGAAAATGACCACCAAACGAATGGCGAGGTTGGTTCACTTTCGCACAGGCTCGCGAGAAGAGTAGGAATAACACCACCAAAAAAAGAGGAAACTTTGTATTAACGGTAAGCGATGGTCCGCTGGGATGGAGAAGGTGCTTTTACGGCCCATTGCTACATTACATCGGTTCATAAACTTTTCCACCCATTTCACCAAATCATTGATGCAATATTTATTAAAAATCAATACACTAAACGTTCGAATGCATGCGTTGTTCGGACGCAGCAAACCGGACCGCAGTGTCCCAGGCCACAGCACCAGCAGGCCAGGTGAACGCAGAACAGTGACAACACGGTCGCAGCCCCGAGATGAGAGAGCTGGGTGCCGAAAACGTACGATAATTAATAATTCCCTTTTTTGTCGTTGCGCCGTTGCTACAAGGATTCTTTAATTTATCAACTCTCCTCGGCTTTTTCCTCGGCTGGTGTGTGAGGCTTGTGGCAATAACAGCAACACCCGACCGGCCACTCGGGGACCATATTTCAAATCACGCTGTGGTTTCTGACACTTGCGGTATATTCATGCTTTTGCACCCTTTATCCAGTCCCTTCACTGCCATTGCGTCTGGGGTGCGATTCTTCTTCCCACACGAACCACATGCAGAGAGAGAAAGATAGAGAGAGAGAGAGAGATAGAAGAGCGCATGTTAAACTCGAACTTTTGGCACCGATTCCACATTTTCAGTGTGTTATATATTTTTTCCGTTCTCACCGTACAAAAATGCTTCTTTCCGAATCATTTATTACACTGTTTGAGTTTACCGGTTTCGGTTGTTTGTGTGTTNAAAAAAAGAGGAAACTTTGTATTAACGGTAAGCGATGGTCCGCTGGGATGGAGAAGGTGCTTTTACGGCCCATTGCTACATTACATCGGTTCATAAACTTTTCCACCCATTTCACCAAATCATTGATGCAATATTTATTAAAAATCAATACACTAAACGTTCGAATGCATGCGTTGTTCGGACGCAGCAAACCGGACCGCAGTGTCCCAGGCCACAGCACCAGCAGGCCAGGTGAACGCAGAACAGTGACAACACGGTCGCAGCCCCGAGATGAGAGAGCTGGGTGCCGAAAACGTACGATAATTAATAATTCCCTTTTTTGTCGTTGCGCCGTTGCTACAAGGATTCTTTAATTTATCAACTCTCCTCGGCTTTTTCCTCGGCTGGTGTGTGAGGCTTGTGGCAATAACAGCAACACCCGACCGGCCACTCGGGGACCATATTTCAAATCACGCTGTGGTTTCTGTCACTTGCGGTATATTCATGCTTTTGCACCCTTTATCCAGTCCCTTCACTGCCATTGCGTCTGGGGTGCGATCCTTCTTCCCACACGAACCACATGCAGAGAGAGAAAGATAGAGAGAGAGAGAGAGAGAGAGAGAGAGAGATAGAAGAGCGCATGTTAAACTCGAACTTTTGGCACCGATTCCACATTTTCAGTGTGTTATATATTTTTTCCGTTCTCACCGTACAAAAATGCTTCTTTCCGAATCATTTATTACACTGTTTGAGTTTACCGGTTTCGGTTGTTTGTGTGTTCCGCTGGTTTTCCCATTTTTTTTTATTCTTTCTTCACTCGCACCCGTATCGTTTAGTGCTTTCGCCGTCGGTCGATTCATGACCATTGGGTCCGGTGTTTGTTGTGACATATGGACACAACGTGGACAACGCATAAAGAGCAATCGACCGGGTACCGTGAGTTGGATGCAGCCTAGCCGTTTGAAAGTAGGACCATATTTACCGGGTCTGGGCCAGGGTTTTTTTATCGATAGCACTCGTTGGATAATAAATGATGTACAATAATTGTTTCGTGGTACCTCCCGCTTTACGGGGTTTTCAAACGAACCGAGCAGCTGTCAGCGGGTGTGTGTTCTAATGACAGTTGCGAAGATAAACAAAGTCCAGGCCTTAGTATAGTGCGATAGCAGAGAGAGCGATACTAGCGATACGATTGAAGCAAAAAATAACCGACTCGATACGATAGATCTTTCTTTTGGTTGAATGAAAAATTACATCTCGGTGATTTTTTTTTGTCCTTGATACACCACACACACAATAAGAAGAGGAAAAATGTAGGAAAATTCTTGTCTCGATGCAATCCGGTAAGCGCACTAAAGCGAGTGGGATCGTATGACCAAGAAATCGATACCACCGGATGTCAGTGTTGTATGGGGGAAGACCTTGGGAAGCTCCCAAATCTAACCTTTGCAAGCAAAGAAATCTTTTTGTTCGTATTGATTATGATTGATTGCAGCAATTAGCCCAGAGCGTTGCTATTAGTTTGCAGCACGTCGTAGGGAAATAGATCTCTTTTTGCTAAGGAAATGCTCGAAGTCATTTGCCGCCATTTTTCACCTGTCACATTTGATCGAGATACGATGGAACCGTCCAATACATTCGGATAAACGGATCCACAGCTTTGTATGAGACATTTTTAGTTTTTTGTAGGACACAAATGTCAACATAAAAATGTAAGTCCGAATACTTATTCATGTAAGGGAATTCTGATTCGAACACAGAAAAGTAAAATCTTTCTTATTCAAGATGTATAACTATTGCTTGGTAAATTGGAAGGTGATAAAATTAATTTGGAAACACATCCATGCAATCTACAAATTATCCAATATTTGAAATGCGTGGAAAACGGATGAGATGATTTTTTATAACTTCTAGAGTGTCTATGATATGTGTTGCGTTTGTTTTGTCTTCTGTGTATTACAGTTTTTCTTCTTGACTCTCGAGGAATTCTAGAATGTTGATGTTTTTTGTTCTTAGTTTTACCTACAGAGAATTATTTCTGTTTTCGTTTGTCTTGGTTGCATGTTTTCTGAGTGTTTTATAACTAATGAACACCAAAACAAAAAACTGCTTTTGTGGTTATTATTTCTATACCAGCTGTCCGTTGATCTCTGATAGCGTGGTTCATTAACCGCATAAAACTAATGTGTTGATAAAATTACTCACCAGACCATGTGTTTTAATGAGCATCTAACAGGCACAATATACACAAAACCAAACGAAAAAAAAACAACACACAAACTTTATCACTCGTCCTATGGACACAACGAGCAGACACAACAAGGAAAAAAAAGTAAGTTAAATTGTGCGTTAATGCAAACTTTATAAGTTATTATAAGTTATATGGGCGTAACAGTAAAACGTTTTTGTAGCTGCTAGAATTAAATTCCCTGCCCAGCATTAAAACATACGTTATGTAATTAGAGATGCTGGCTAGATGCGAGCCATCGAACCAGGCACAGAATGGAAACAGAACCATTGACCCTTTTGGCTCGATAATTACCATTTTCGTAGTTTTCGTTGACTTCATTAATCATGCCATTAGATGGCATAGATCATGTGGGCCTTGAAGCAGTCGAGAAATGAGCATCGGGGCGAACACATTTGGCAGGGTGAACGCGTTTAGTCATTTTTGACTGTCGGAGACCCGGGCTAGTATGGGCTTAGTTGTCCATCCCTTTTCTACATCCTTCTTCTACGAAGAAACCCCCTTCAGTCAGGCGGGGACGATTAGCAATTATAAGTGTAGCAAATGTTTCGTTTCTTTCGGCCGATCCGTTCAAAGTTGATGGGTGTTTCATTCTTTTTGCCAACCACAAACTGTAACCCAAGGGGGAAATAAAATGGCAAAATTCCTCCAACTCCCCTGGACCTGGTCGTGTGGCGGTGGATGAAATGAATCGCGATGCAATTATCGTTAATAATCTTTCATCCGCGCACTATTTATCTTGCGCTCGTTTTTAGTACAGCGCGACAAAGAGCGTGAAAAAATAAGCGAACTGAAAAAAAAACGTGCCAACCATTGAGAGATTATTTTAGCGTTCGCGATGCGATTGCCCTTTCCGGAGGGTTGTCAAAGAAAAATTGAACATTATAATGAAAAAAGTTAAATGGCAGAATGAAAAGTCGGGCCGCCACTCCCCCATTCACCACTACCATCACCAACCGGAGGTCACCCGTTTCGCCCGATTTGGGAAGGGCAGGCAGCAATCGTTTTGGTGACCAATGGAATCGATTTGAAGCCGGCCCAGAAGGCACACCGGGTTATTTTTCTCCTGCCATTTCTGTGTGTGATGGTTTTTTTTTTTGGAGCAGGAATCGATTTCCGCTCCGTTTCCGTGGCGATCTGATGGCCAGTGCTGCGGAGAGCTGAAATCAGATGCCTAAAATCGGTCGATTTATCGTCCATTCTTCACTGATCGAGCGCGCACGAGCAGCGGTGGGATCGGTCGACTTTTTTTTTTCTTACCCACCGTGCTTTTCTATATTGCCATCGCCACCCACTCGTTTCAATTTAATAAAGAACCACCGTGATTCGAACAAATATGGTCGTCGCACGATTTTTGTATTCTCATTGGCCCTTGTTCCGCCGTACGTTCGCGGTGGTCTCGCTTACGATCCGGTTTCTTCCCCACAATTATTCTTCCAAAAGAATTCCCTTAATTCTGTCTTCCCGTTTTTTTTTGCTGATTTTGGTTAGCTCCCTAAGTCGATATTTGTGGCTACTAAATGATATCAATAAGCGACACTGGGCAATAAGGCGAGCACAGGACTTTTAATTTCTCAACCATCTCCGCCTACGAAGTTATTAAATAAAAAACACACGGTCATCCGCCTTTGTCCGCAACAGATCCCCACTGTTCGTGTCTGCAGCCGGGGGAGTCGTCGACAAAGAAAACGAGCGAAATAAATGTCTCGAAAAATAACCAATAAAATCAAATCTCCCGACCTGGTGTGCCGGTGATAACTACGGAAGCTGTCTGAGCGCTAGGCAAGTTGATTGAGTTCAGCCACTCTTCATTCAGCCGCGCCTTCCTTTGACACGGCTCGTAATGAGTTTTTGGATAACGTTAAATGTTGACCTTTTTCTGCATGATCGCTACAATTGGCTATCAAACGGCCAATACAGTTGCGTTTGATGTGCATTTTCTGCGAAAAATCGATCTATCATTAATGCGAGCTTTTTTTTGTATTGTTTCTTTCATTCTAGGTGAGTGAGTTCGTGCCGATTCGCCCGTACCAAGGTTTATATATGGAGTGGACGTTCAAAATACATTGCGTAAGTGAGTTGATGTTGTAAACGAACTATTGTGCTTGAAACGATCAAGCTGACGATAAAAACTAATTTGATTGAGGCTGTGATAGCTTATCGCAATAAAATGTTGAAAATCAAAATTGAATATTTATCCAATTTCCAAAGTTCCAATATATATCGCAGTACGTACTATCGAATAGACAAGTAATTGTCATGCATTAACTACGGCAGAATTGTCAACCCTCAAAATTAATGTATTTACTAGGCAGTTTTCAAGTAAACATTACTATTCCATCAGTTCTTTTCTAAAACATACTGTTTCTTCGTAATACTTTAATTATTTTTTAAAATAAACTATAATTTGCACAACCTTGTAATTTTGCACAAAAATTACCTTACGTTAAACTCATATTTGGGAATGTTTAGATCCGGCCAGAAATCATTGANAAGTAATTGTCATGCATTAACTACGGCAGAATTGTCAACCCTCAAAATTAATGTATTTACTAGGCAGTTTTCAAGTAAACATTACTATTCCATCAGTTCTTTTCTAAAACATACTGTTTCTTCGTAATACTTTAATTATTTTTTAAAATAAACTATAATTTGCACAACCTTGTAATTTTGCACAAAAATTACCTTACGTTAAACTCATATTTGGGAATGTTTAGATCCGGCCAGAAATCATTGAGAGCAAGTAATGGTAATCATCAATAAACATTTAACTACGCAGTAAACTACACTCTATAGTGTACTGCGCCGTAAGAGCACGCCTCTAGAAAGTACATAAAAAGTTGCTCTACATTCAATCATCCTAGATCGTTGGAAGCATAACATAGCCACTCGAGAAACTCTTGCAACCGTGTCGATTGAATTGGCCATATAGCAACCTCGGCTGCTGCTGCAACGTCTTCGGAGATCGGAAAAGCGTTTAGCAGATTGTTTCCAGATGGCTCTTTGCATGTATATACATACAAACTCACACACACAATCACAGAAGTGCGCTTAGGTTAACTGGTGCGTGGGTGAATGCAATAGACGATCGATTGCAGACGAAAGCGGCCTTTCGAGATGCCGCCACTTTCAAATCAAACGGAACCGCCCACGGTTGACGTACCGCCACGACGGATGGTGGGAATAAGGCGCGTGGTACATGCCGTGTTTATGTGACGCTTTTTTTTTTCATTCAAGTGCCGTGGAAACAGAGTTTTGCCCGTGGCCCGGGTTGTTATTACTTGCGTCGAGGGACGAAAAAAAAGGGGCCCGTAAAATTTACCAAACGCGGGTGCGTTCGGTCCATGGCCCGGAACATGCGTTTGCCCGCTTTGCTAAGGTTAAGGTTTCGTGCCAGTAATCCACTGGTGCGCAACGTCAAGGATCGTCCATCATCTCCGGAGCAACTCCAGACGCCCGAGACGTGCTGAGTGTTATTGATTGTTATGAGAATTTTCCAACCGCCCTATCATTCGGCTCTCTCACACTCTCGGTGCGTTCCGGCAGCTTTTTCCACGGCCACCAACTATAGCGAAACCGTGCCCGACTTTCGGTGTGGTTCATTCATGGAAATGGATCGTAAATAAAATGGTTTGGATATTTTAGGATACCCGTACTCGGTTGCATCGCTACCGCCGCCGGTGAAATCCACTCGTGCGAATGATAACAAACGAAGATGAATGACATACGTACCACTCGCGCATAGACTTCCCTCCCATAACACAGGTTGGCTCCGATCACAGCATGTGGTGAGTCTACGTGTATGTGCGTTGTTTTTTTTGTTTTCCTTAAGAAGAGAGTGCGAATGAAAATGATGCTGAATTGTTGTTTTTTTTTTTACCTTTACCGGCGGGTGATTGATTTTGCGGCATAGACGAAAAATGAGTTCTAGTCACGGTAAAGAGTTCTTGTTTCATAGACTGATTCGGTTAGAATTTAGTTTAGTACGTGCCGTAAAGCTAGAAACCCGTGAAGCAAGTTTTGCAGCTAGTTCACGTATGTGTTCTGATGAATATCGTGCATTTTCATTTTGATCGTGTTTTACTAATTTGTACAGGGTTTCTCATAACGTTTCACAGCTATCAGCAAAGTTCCTACAAATAGCTATTTGCAACTCCTTCCTGCAAATAGCTATTTGCAACTCCTAGAATGGTTTCCAACTGACTGCAATATTTTAATACTTGTGAATGTTAAAAATTCTTAGATATTTTATTTGGACGGTATACAGAGCTTTCTGGATGAGTTTTATTTAAATCTTTATTTTGCCAACGTTTGTTTAGCAAAATATAGTTCGGCTGGGCTTATGTTTGTATTTTATTTTTGATTTGATGTATAAAACTTATTGATTTATTCTGTCTATGATGTTAAAGTTAAAATTTAAATTTTTTACCATATGTTTCAAAATCGAGATGAAGGATTTTTATTTGGAAGTCGCATCCAAGATTTCATTGTTTTTCAATTATTCAACGTTAATTATTTTCAAAACAAAAGATTATTTAACATTATAAAAAACATGGAAAACTATTGAAAGTGTGGACTAAACTGTGTCAACTCAGTTCCGGTACGAGTTTAAGGAAATATTAACGGCAAGAACCAGGAAACGTCCTTCATGATTCTTAAATGCAATTTATCTAAATCTAATTAAATATATTATTCGGCGAAAGTTTATGAAAATCGTTTATTTTCGTCTTTAAAAGTTTGTTTATTTTTCTGTTTGTTAAAGAGGTTTTAAATCCTTTACATCAGATGCCAGATGTCTATAAATGCAACGGGCAATGAAATCGGTTTATGCTATTATTTAGTAGTATTTGTATAAAACCATAAGGAAAAGTAGTGCAAAATGCACTCTGTAGCCTAATCTGGCGCACACACTATTGTAAACGTCTGCCAATATGGAATTATGCAATAAAAAATGTTATACAAATAATATACCAGCATAGCTAACATAGAACCCCTATGACAATAAGCATGACTGGTTCGACTGATTTTTCAAATAGACACATTCATAAATTGAACATACACAGCCATATACACATACGGACACAAAAATGCCCATCATGCCTCCAAACAACAGTCCCGGAAAGTGTTATTGAAGCAAACGGAAAATGAAAAAATTCTCTTCAATGGTAGATGGGGATTTATCTTCATAATCCTATGTTCTGGAACTAAAATGCGTGAAAAATTCGAATGGTTATGATTTCGCTGGAGCTTCCCTTCCCTTTTCTCACCTCGTCCTCTCGCCCATTTGTTCTGTTTCACTCTTTCTACTAAAGCCTACTGGATATATAAACTCGGAATGTCCCGAATAGCGCGCCGACATTATGCTTGCATCTCTGGAATGCCGGCTGTACGTCTTGCCCCCGGGGACTCGCTAGATCTCCCCGGCACCCCGGGGCAGCCCTGGGTTCCATGAGGTGAAGTCGGTGGTGCTGGTGTACTTTTCTGATTTTATTCTACCGGTGGGTCGGTTGGTGGGTGGGCCACAGACACAGGTTTTGGGAAAAATAGTACATTTTCGTGCGCTATTCCTTGCCCGACGAGGCAACGCCACGACGATGTTTCGCTTGACTTGCTTGCTCATAATTTTTGAGCAGCGAAATCATAGATGCATGAGCGCACCACAAAATGCTGATTTATTCTAGCGTAATCCAGTCATCGATGTACGCCGGAAGGAATAAAAGGGGAGAAGAAGAAAAAAATGTCAGCCCCCTAGACAAAGCAGCATTGAAGCTGATATATATTCCCTTCGGTGGTGTCTGGCGGATGATTTGAACTCTGATTTCTACGCATTGACGTTTAATACATTCATATTTATGGCATCGAAAATGTATACAGCCTGCTCACATTCATCTCGTTTCCGTCAATGTGTGTCCCACGCTCTAATCCCAGCGAAATATGTGTTAGAAGGCTCAGCAGGGTACCACTACCGCTCAGTTTGATTTTGTTGTGTGGAGTCGTGTCCTTTTCCTCCAGGGAATCTCGCACCCCTAAACACTAGATCCACTTATATAGACCTAACGCTACGGATAACAACCTGTACCTAGCCTGTTGATGTAGATAGCACCACCAGCGGATGAGTTGCACTTTGAAACATTTTATTCCGTACTCCATAGCATGGCTACTAACTCCAAAGCTTCCTGCTCGTGGGCAATTTGGCAACAGGCCAAAGCGCGGATCGTAGCGTGTGTGCATCGCGAGTTCCAATGTGTTTTTGTTTTCTTCTGCCTACAAAAAAGAATCCCTACAACCACCTAACTGTCCAATCTGGCGGGAGTAAGGCGGTAGTGCTGATTGGCTCAATGAATCATTCAAACACTGGCTGGTTTCAAAGAGCCAAAAAGGAGGCAAACGAATAGTCCATTGTTGGTGTGTGGAGGTTTTGCTATCGTTCTTCCACACTGGCACTGGTGCGCTCCAAGCGTACTCCCGACGGGAAGCTTCCCGTGGTCTAATGCACCGGCTGCTGATGCTCACCAGACCGTAGCATTGGGATTTTTGACTTCCGGTTGCTGGAGTGTAAAAAGCAAGGCCATTTTTGTGAGTGTTTGTATAGATGCTCTCCCACTCGGCACACACCACGCGGCACGTTATCCTTTTCGTTCTGACCTCAGAATGCTTGGAGCGAATGTTTGGCTCGTTGTCCAGTTTTGTGTTGCAAAATATGGGAAACTCCATTTTGTCAGTAAAGTTAGTTTATACGTTACTTTCCCAACAACAAAAAAAAAGAAGCCAAAAAAAGCGAATGTGCGCCATTTTCCGTCTGTTGGGTTCGTTAAAAAGTTCGTTCTTTTTTTTTCTGTATCAAAAAGGATTCAAGTGAAACGCTCAGCACATTTCAGTGTTCAAAGTGCAAATGGATTGATAGAAGCGATGGTCGCAAAAATTACGTTCATTTTCCCTAGTTTTCAGAAGCTGCTTCGCCAGAGAGTTTTTCAATTTTCCGCCCTATCTGCTTATCTGTAAGCTTGCCTTCGACGAACAAACAATCCATATTAGCGGCCCAGCTTGCTGGAGGCTGAAACATTTATTCACATCAGCAGAATGGCAAAACCTCCTCAATATCAGAAGCATTATTTGGTGCTTTTTTCTGCTTCTTGTTGTATGTCTGAGGGAGAAAAACGGGCTGAAATTACATTTCTTCAAATTTAATGAGCAGCACCATTTCCGCTGTTCACCGGTGGACTCCTCCGTCATTTGTACCGGTTTTATGCCAGGCAAAGTCTCATAAGCCTCTCCCATACGGCTGCCACGGCTGCTCGCAGTTATCGCGGAGGAACAATTTAATGTCTCTCTACCTCGTTAGTGGAGTAATTAATTGTGGACTTGGTTTAAGCTTGCGTTTGATTTTGAGCGTACTACACTCGCAGGGCGATAATCATGGCGACGGAAAGGTGCTTCAAGCCTTCAAATCTTCTTTTGAGAGGTGTGCTTTTTACTTNTCATTTGTACCGGTTTTATGCCAGGCAAAGTCTCATAAGCCTCTCCCATACGGCTGCCACGGCTGCTCGCAGTTATCGCGGAGGAACAATTTAATGTCTCTCTACCTCGTTAGTGGAGTAATTAATTGTGGACTTGGTTTAAGCTTGCGTTTGATTTTGAGCGTACTACACTCGCAGGGCGATAATCATGGCGACGGAAAGGTGCTTCAAGCCTTCAAATCTTCTTTTGAGAGGTGTGCTTTTTACTTCACTCTCGCCATCGCTTTGGCGCTGCAAAGTCAAACGATGTACTTTTATACTTCCGTCAGTATGCGATGCGATGAGAGGAACAACATCAACAAAAAAAAAATGGCCGAGGAATGCTGCTGGTACAGAGCAGGCAAAAGTTTTAAACTTCATTAACCTCCGCGCATCCCCGCGCATCGAATTTTCAGCTTGTTTTTTTTTCGTTCGAAGCAATACTTCCATTGAGAAAAATGCCTTCCCTTTCTTCGTTTGGTCCACGTTTGTGAACCCCGATGTGGATGTGCAGGATGCGGTAGAAGTTTTCATGAGGTTTTTTTTCCCATCACTCTCGTTCTCGTCGCAATGTGGCGCTGCGTGGATGCTTTTCGTCTTCGTGTATCTTTTACGTCTTACGCTGCCTTACGACATGATTATCACCCTTTTCTGCGACTCTCTGTGAGTTGGTTTCGTTTTTTTCCATTTTTCTTTCCCTTTTTTTCCTTTTTATTCTGTTTTTACTCTTTTTACTAATCTTTTAACGTTTTTCTATTACTCTCTGCTCAGTTGCGTTTTTATATTTTATTTTTTTTATGCTTTCGGTTAAGCCTGTCTTTACCAACTTGCTCGATCTATCCCACTCCGTGAGTGCTCATAAACTTGTGGTCTGCATCATCGGTTTGTGAAACTTTTTCATGATGCATCAAAAAATAAATTTCTCTGAGAAATGTCTTACGATCTTGCGAGGAACGAAAAGGGAAAACGAAGAAGGAAAAAAAAATTCGTTCGAGAATGATCTCATATCGAGAGTTTGCGTTTGCGTCGGATTTTTTTTAAAGAACTGTCCGTGAAGATTTGCGCCTGTTTCTCGACTTTTACTTCTGAGCCATTTAAACCGTTCATAAAACCGAGTGTTAATGATGCTCAACGAACCTGAATAATTAGAAGTAATGAGGGCAGCCAACACATGATGAATGGATCAGTTTTGTTGAGCGCACGTTCGTATAATATGTCTGACGTTATTAAAAAAAGCAAAGAGAGTTGTGCTGAAGTATTATGAAAGGAGTTATTTGTGACAAATTTTCCCAAAAAGTCACCCACCAGAAAAAGGATACTGCATCATGCAGTGGGGCCCTCCCGACAATCCTTACGAAAAACGAAAGCTCAGATTCTTCAGCACTTTTATGCTTCCCTCTCCCCCAACCTGTCGAGTGGAAAGCATCCGATAAAAAGTTACACTTCGTCAGCTGCAATAAACTTAGGTAAGCTTGAGTAAAAATTGTCAGAGATTAAAACAAGAGGATTAATTATGTTTCCCAAGCAAGACAAAAAAAAACACAGACACACTCGCTCACCTATACCCGGCGCATCAAAACTCCCCGGTAAAGATGGTTTAAAGATAGATTAAAATAGGGTGGCCAAAAAAACAAAAAAAAAAGCGTGCAATATTCTAAGTAACGAACTTTGGTCCGACCGGTACCACCGACGGTTCGTTCACCCACTAACAACGAAAGTGCAGAAAAGTTGGGTTAGTTTTCCCTCAGCTCGACTACTAGCACTGGATTCGTGTCATTAATCCTGCCAGCATATCTTGCATTTGGCCGTGTACCGGCTACCGGCATCCAACACACATGCACGCACCAACTCATCGAGGACGAAGGTGTACAGGTTGCACGTTGAAGTCTTTAGTGCTAGTGTCTGGCGAGTGTCTTGCTCTGCTTTTGTTTCCAGGTGTGAGCTATTGGAAGATTTAAAAATAAGTATACGTGTATGAAGTGCAACTCTTCCCGGTTGCATGAGCAACAAAAGCCTTTTCTATCTTCGGGTGTGCTTTTCCTCTTTTTTTTGTTATTATATATTGTACTAGCACGAGCAACATAACATGTAAGCATGGTTGCCGGGTTTTGCGTTTCGTCCGTGCATGTGACCAACTCCGGGAAGCGCTCGGCGAGGGCATCATCATTATCGTCAGCCTTGATACAGTCCCCTGCATGCACACGTGTACTGTTGTCGATGCGGTTTTTCATGCAACTATTCCACGCTCCACGCTTTGGCAGTCCGGATCGTCCTACATGGCGTGGCCTGCAAGAACAACCTCGAAGGAGGTGAAACAAGAGAACAACAAAAAAAACCTTCGAACACCCCGAATATCCCTAACTTAACGTACTGCAAACCCTTGTACGTATGGTCTGCCGTACGGTAAAGCATCGCTTCCCCAGCACACCCATCGTCAAAAGGAGAGTGGGTGATTTGAAACAATAAAAAATACGTTCTTTTCGGACGATATTGTGGCCAGAAGCGGCTAGTAGGTGTTCCTGTCAGCTACGGTGCCACCGTTAACTGCGCCTGCATAAGGGGTTTGTTGCAAATTTCATGCTAACGTGTATGTGTGTGTGTGTGGGGGGGGGAGGGGCAACATCGAACATCGGTGAAACCTGGCTGCTTATGCAGGATGGGTACGGTCATACCATTCGATCGGTATCCTTGCACATGGCGTGCAGCACTGCAAAGGGTCGGCCATGCTGCTATCATCATCAGCCTGTGTGCTACAGCTTGTCCACTGCCCGAAACGGAAAACGTGGCAGCTTATCGTCAGTAAACACGAACCGGGAATTGCATTGAAAATGGTGTGTAAATTTGATTCTGCATCCATCCTACTTGGTTGGAGGACGGAATCGCAATGGATCGGAGGCAATCTATAGCATGTTAGGCCTTGCTCGCGGAGTCCGTCGTTCGGCGGCGGTGTACCGCAGATTCTTTCTCAGTCGCATAATGCACGCACGATGGTACGCGTGTTTGGAAGAAAAAGCGTACAGTATCGCTTTGAGTTTTACATGCACCCAAGGCCGCTTCATGTGGGACGCTTGTTCTTTCTTTTTTTGTTTTGCTGGGTCCCTCCCGTACTTTGGTTCGACGTTTCGTGGTCGTTTTGAATATTTACTTAAATTTTGCATGACTGTTCTTTTTTTTTGTGTGCTTTTGTTGTGCGGATGCCCTGAGTCTGTATAATGGAGCTAGGTCCTTGGTTTAAAAGTTAATCCAACAAAGTGAACAGTGTGCAAGGAAATATCCCACCGGCCGGGGGATCTAGCTAGCTATACAGTGTGCAGTTACAATGAGGGTCCCTGTACGAGAAAAGAGGGTCACTGTAGAGCGCTCCTTCGTTTGTCGGTGAATAATGTTTAATGAATTATTAAATGCCCTCCAAAACACCAGAAGATACAGGTGCTCGCGCGCTCCCTATGCATGAAGCATTCCGACCGGGCCGCTGGTAGATTGTGCTCGCGTGGTGAAGCGGCGTACCGAGACTGTATATACACTTTTTATCCCAGCCGAAACCGAACGAAAAATCCTTGCAAATCTTGAACAACAAGGCCCCACTTCACGTAATTTACTTACTTTCCCTACTGTATTTGGCATTAATTTTTAAGTATGCTTTTCTAGCAAGTACCTCGGTGCCGTTTTCCGAGCACTTGCGCTTGCTCCATACAAAACATTTCGGATCGGCTGCCTACCGGCTTGGGGTTATTTAAAACTCATACTGGGATGGTGAAAACTTTCAACAAGGTTCCGGTTGTTGCAATGTATGTGCCACCTTTTTGCAGCAATATAAAATCGTGTGATAAATGTGCAAAGAATAATTTGGGTTTTGAGATGTGAATAATGTACTCTTTTCTGGTCGTTTAATTTTGAGATCTCACTTGGTCATGAAAATTATTGGACAAAATTTAAAGCAAAAATGCTCAATATTCGTCCAATATCCACGAATAGATGAAAAATATTTTTAAACAATTGAATTAAAATTGAATTTGGAGATAGTAATTGATTTCATTTGTAATTCACGAAGCTGAATATTCAATCAAAGACACAAAGCTACGGTGGACCGTCTGATCGCGTACTAGTCGCTCCACGTTTTATTCCCTTGTCTCCCGTGGGGATTTTAATTTTTCACTCCAAATTCAATGATGCACAAATTCGTACACCCGGTAATTTCCAAATCGAATGAAAGAGTGTTGTTTTATTCGCTGTACTGCTCCATAAAGAAGGAGAGAACACCTTTTGACATGTGCCGGTTCGGACCCGGGCGCTTGATCTTGATTTGCGGTCTGCCCGAACGGTTCTGACTACAAATTGAGACTTTCGGAAATTTACGACTGTCTCCCACAATGCGACTGAAACCCGCACCGGGTTCGTTGCAGTTCGATTTCGGCTTTTCGTGGGTGTTGCAGCACCGTACATCGAAGGATAAAAATAAACAGAAGGAAAGCAGCAACACACGACCACGAACGAGCCCGGCACGGAAGGTTTGGTCCGGCATTAAAGTTTCATCGAAGCGATCGTCGTGGTTTGGTGTTGTTGTTCGCTGTTGTCCCGGNCCCACTTCACGTAATTTACTTACTTTCCCTACTGTATTTGGCATTAATTTTTAAGTATGCTTTTCTAGCAAGTACCTCGGTGCCGTTTTCCGAGCACTTGCGCTTGCTCCATACAAAACATTTCGGATCGGCTGCCTACCGGCTTGGGGTTATTTAAAACTCATACTGGGATGGTGAAAACTTTCAACAAGGTTCCGGTTGTTGCAATGTATGTGCCACCTTTTTGCAGCAATATAAAATCGTGTGATAAATGTGCAAAGAATAATTTGGGTTTTGAGATGTGAATAATGTACTCTTTTCTGTTCGTTTAATTTTGAGATCTCACTTGGTCATGAAAATTATTGGACAAAATTTAAAGCAAAAATGCTCAATATTCGTCCAATATTCACGAATAGATGGAAAATATTTTTAAGCAATTGAGTAAAAATTGAATTTGGAGATAGTAATTGATTTCATTTGTAATTCACGAAGCTGAATATTCAATCAAAGACACAAAGCTACGGTGGACCGTCTGATCGCGTACTTGTCGCTCCACGTTTTATTCCCTTGTCTCCCGTGGGGATTTTAATTTTTCACTCCAAATTCAATGATGCACAAATTCGTACACCCGGTAATTTCCAAATCGAATGAAATAGTGTTGTTTTATTCGCTGTACTGCTCCATAAAGAAGGAGAGAACACCTTTTGACATGTGCCGGTTCGGACCCGGGCGCTTGATCTTGATTTGCGGTCTGCCCGAACGGTTCTGACTACAAATTGAGACTTTCGGAAATTTACGACTGTCTCCCACAATGCGACTGAAACCCGCACCGGGTTCGTTGCAGTTCGATTTCGGCTTTTCGTGGGTGTTGCAGCACCGTACATCGAAGGATAAAAATAAACAGAAGGAAAGCAGCAACACACGACCACGAACGAGCCCGGCACGGAAGGTTTGGTCCGGCATTAAAGTTTCATCGAAGCGATCGTCGTGGTTTGGTGTTGTTGTTCGCTGTTGTCCCGGCCTGTCGTGAAACTGAAATAAAGCAAACAAACAACACTATAAACAGGCGATACGAGGGAAAAAACTTAAAAAAAATTCCACAACACGTACTACAGTTGCTTTCTTGGGGTTGTGGGGCGAAGATGCAGAACCACGAACCGTGAGGAAACCATAAGCGCGTGAGGCGAGCTTAAGATAAAGCGAAATGACGGACGGTGTGACGTGGTCGTAAGCTTTTGTCTTTGCAAAAACACGCACACACACACACACACACACAGACACAGACACAACACCATCTTCGATGGTTTGCGGTCGAAGTTCCGGACGGGTTTTGGTATAAAGCTCTGCTGGGTTTGGTGTCTTGTGGCCGCCGGAACAGAGAGACCACCCTGAAAGATGGCTATTACTCATACCGTTGACATTTTAATCCTCCGCTCCGTACCTTCGCATCGGGTGGTGACAAACTGGGCGAAGGTGGTGTCATCGCTGTCAACCTGGGGGCGTGCAACCATCTTCGGACGCGCGCCGTACCGTACCCGGGTGTGACTTTGATGAATGGCGGTGTCAGGAAAAGTTCGTCTCCAGTTCCAGTTCGGGGTTTTTTTGATGGTGGGGTGATGGGCGAACACTCAACCACCGGTTGACAGCCGTCAGAGCGTAGACCACCACCTTCAAAAACCTGATTCCTTACCACCCCCCCGAAAAGGACACACTTTTTTTTAATTCTGTACGGCGCTGTCTCAAGAAATAGAGCCAGATATGAGCGTGTGCACTTACCGGGCGTAATGGCGTTTTACCCGGTCCGCCGAGCGCTGCCGGGCGGAAGAATCGTTCAACGCTTGATGTAGTCAAGCTTATTCTTTCCATTACGATTTGTTTTCCGTAAAGTTGAAACATAATTTCTGCGAAAACCTTTCTTCTCCCCATCGTGCTTTCGCTGTTACGCAGCAGTGTGGCTCCAACGCCCGGAAGCGACAATGTTGTCCGACAGAGTGTGTTCACGCGCGCCGCTTGTTTGTTCCATCAAACTTTTTCGACACAACCGCCCAAAACGCAACGAACGGTTCCACCTTCCCCTAGGGGCAGAGAATGGAGAGGGTGGCGCAAAAAAAAAATTGGAAAACTCCCT
This sequence comes from Anopheles rivulorum, assembly GCA_018908115.1. Lineage (NCBI taxonomy): Eukaryota > Metazoa > Arthropoda > Insecta > Diptera > Culicidae > Anopheles > Anopheles rivulorum. The sequence goes on from CM032179.1 coordinate 14,291,002, forward strand.
AAGCCTAGGCATTGAAAACACATCAATCATCGACATAAAAAAGACGAAAAAAAGTTCGAACCTCGTTCTGCACAGTTGGACGGATGAAGGCTTTCCGGTTCCGTGGCTGTTCCACGTACACTGCAAGACGCGACCGGGTTCGCTTGTTCCGCTAATTTGGTTGGAATGGCTTTTTCCCAGAACATGGCACCAAGGGTACGGTCGAAAGGAATCTATTGAACGAGAAATCCGGATGAATGCCTACTTTCCCAGCATTGCAGCATTGTAGCCGTGAGTTTCTGCTATGCTTCTGCCGAAATGTCCTCTGATTGATGGGTGGAGGCGTTCGAAGGTTGCTGCCGCAAGTTCAATGGTCTAGACATGAGCCATGGCTTTAACCGTTTCGTGTGACGTTAGCGCTCAGGAACTACCAGTGTTAAAACTCCCCGTCAACGCTTTGGCACAGGGCAATGTGGCAACGGGCACGGCCACTGTCGATAAGCATGTTGCAACACGGTGACAACGGTCCATCTGATGCATGTACCGTACCAAACGCGGCCAACTCGTAGCGACCGTACGCGCTGCTGTGCGGTGGACGACGCTAACAGTGGCCATTATGCATGGAACCGTTTCGGTAAATCCGTCCCCATGATCCGGTTTTATTTCGCCCAGACAAACTGACACAAGCGTGGTGTGACATTTCATTGTGCCCTTTTCGACACAGTGCTCACATCTCCCTTTTGGCCTTGGTCACCCCGTAAGCCCTAAGCCGGTCGAACGGTAGCACGGTACGGACGACCTGCGTTCTGTCGCCTAGAAGGCGTGCAACGGATCGCACGGAAAAATCCCTCCCGCGCTAGAATCGGGAAAAGTCAAATCGTGCGGGTCAAAACCCGCACGATGTTTAGTTTTGTTGTGATTTTTTGTTTTTGGCTTTGTTTGCTTCTATCTATTCAGCACACTGGTAGGGAGAATTGTTCTGGGAACATCATAGTCGTGGCTCGCACATTTACAAACGATGCGCTGACTCGACATTCAACCGGGGCGTCAGATCAGACAGACCCTTTGAGCCAGTGGAACCTGGATTTAAATTGTGACTCGGTTTGCTGCTTAGGTTTCGGTGCTGAGTGGAATGAATCCCTGTCACGAAAAAAAGCTAGCCCTTTTTCGCGTCACCTACAAATGCCGACGACGCCGTTCGCTCGTTCGTGACACACAATCTTAAACCCTGGCTGTCTGTAGCTTACCCACCCACAGCCGTGGATGAAATAATGTCCAACCTCACCCGGTGGACAAACGATCGCATCGCACGTCTGAAAAAGGCACTCGGAAATGACATATTTTATTAATACGACCAAACACGACCCTTCACACGGCCGTGCCGGCCTCTTGGTGGCGGCAGTGTGTCGACACTTATGGCATTGGTGTGTGTGTGTGTGTATCGGTTGCAGCAGAGTTCATCCTTTCCACATTTCATTTCAGCATACCACATGCACAGGATGGATGTAGAAATGCATTCGATACTGCATTCTGGAAAGCGTTCAATAACACCGAGCTTATATACAAAGTCAAACAGGCGCCATGCTGATAAATTACGCTTTAGTCTATACAAACTCTCCCTTAGCGCTCGGGACTGTGGAATGATGTTACCGAGCATCATAAAAGATGTATATGCATTTATAAACTGCTTACACAGGAAAACGATTTTTTATTAATATTGCAACACATTACTTGATTGATGTGCTGATATTGCACGCTTCGGTGCGTAGGTCTTAGCACGAGGCAGCTTGGAAGTCTTGGGTTTGGTACAAAGTCCGTCACTCGTCCATAAATCCTTTGTTTACCCAAGAGTGTAGCAAATTGAATGGACTTTCATAAAATTTATAATTAATGGATAGAACTTTTCATCCTGTAACTTACTGCCGGATGCTATATAGACAGATTTTTAAGGCAAACTAATCGCTGGCCGGTGTTCGTTCTACAACAGCAACGTATATTAGATGCACCAAGCATTGTAAGATGTACCTCTTAATAATAATAAGAAATAAAAATATTATTTAGTTTCCACCTGTTGGTTATTTTGTCTAAAAGGGCTGTGGCTGAATGTAAGCTGGACAGGGTTTTATAAGGACACTGTAAGCACTGACCATCTGACTACATGGTAATGAAGTGTAGTAAGAATGATTTGATATGCTCCAGAACAAACTACAACTTATCGCCGATTAGGCAGGAACATTTCTTGTGTCGCATTATCCGTGCTACTCGAAATCTATAGTTCCGAGTTATAGTCACGAGTTATCCAATTAAGTTTCAATTACAATTTTTATCACAGAGGTTTAAAAAAATAAAAACTGATGTTATTTTGTATTGGACCAGAAATGACTGTTCTAGCTCATATCTTGCTTGTATTGAATTTAGAATCAATGCATTTACGATCATGTAAATTATTTATGTACCGTGTGAACGTTAACATGTATCCATCAGATGAATCGTAACAATTTTATAACATTCCCATAAAACCGACTTACGACCATTACGACTTTGGCTATGTAAATGTTACTCGTACCTCAAACAATACTGATCGGCCAAGATTTGTGCGATTTGTCTGGAGGAATGAAAAAAAGCAACGCATTCGCACACACAGCAACATGATATTCTTCCTGAGCCATTCGATTACTTTAGCGTTACTTGCAGCGACAGAGTGCGGCCTTTGCGATTCCTCTCGCATTTGCATCCGCATCCATTTTGCCTGGCACCATAAACACTGACCGGTCGTAAAATCGAAACCCCGAAACCGATTCGACGGATACATTCTGGCGGACATTCATTATGCATGCATGCATCCCATGTAAGTCCAACCGTCCAACGGGAACGGTAGATGTGAATGTGAGTGTTTTTTTTCCATTTTGTGCGATATTCAGATTCAGCGATTGCCGACGTTGCAGTGCACGGAGACAAATGGATTAATTTGCTTCTTCTTTTTTATGGCTAGCTGTTGCACACTCGGCATGATTTGAAACAAATCGAAAAACATTGCACAACACATTTCACAACAAGGCCCCGGCACTTTGGAAGGCTGATGGCGGTCGGGTGATAATGTCCCTCTAATGGGAGGTCTGTGCACGGTTCGGTTGTTTCCGAGCGAAACGTCGTTCGTCCTGTTGGGGTGTGCGGCCTGTTTCAACAAAAGGACAAAGGATGCGCTTCGAAGGGAAACCATTTTACAACCGAGAGAGACAGAGAGTAGAAAAAAATGCCAACAATTTGTGGACTGAATTGAAGGGTTTACAGATCGCATCCGCAATCGATTTATCAACGGGTGGACAAGAAAACCAACAAGCCGGTGGTTTTGCTTCGGCCCGACCGAGAAACCGCCATAACATTGTGCTAAATTTTCCCCCTAGGAACAGTGCCCGGCTCCCAGCACTACTTGTGCGAACTGTGCTGGTGGCAAGTGAATTAACGTCCAACGACCCTTCGGTAAATGGGGTGCTTCCCAACGGGTGCGCTGGGAAAGAAAATAGGCTTTTTGCGCGCACATACCGGAATGCTGGTGGGGAGATTTATATCCCGACCAAGTACGCCAAACTTTCCGCAGCTCGTTAGTGCAAGCAAGTGAGCGCCCGTCCCGTACCGTGGACGATTCTTCCGCCGGCCAAGATGCAACTTCTTGCTTGGCGGTGTTCGGTAGAACTTGGTCATAAGTTGCCCGAGCTCGGCCCATCCGAACCAGCCTGCCACCCAAATCGCCCAATCACACCGCGCACGCACGCACACACACACACACACACACACGGTAAAGTTCGACGGCTTTTTAGCTGATTACGAAAAGGTCCAGTGTTAATTAGTGTTTATTTACCGGGAAGACGGCAACTCGGGACGGTAAGCGTCCGAAATTGGTTTTACCGACGGCTTGTACTCGCTTCCCAAATCGTTAGAGGGACGATTTTCGACCCTTTTTTGGTTGGAAGCTGTATGGATGAATCGTGCTTTACCCCTCCATGGGGTGGGCCGCCCTTTTAATAGGGGGGTTTCAAAGGTTGGATTCGGAGAAAGCAGACACTCACACACATACATACAGAAGAAAAAAAAACACTTCTTCGTTGACGAACCTTCACCTTGGATGAAGGAAACCTGAGAATGGATCCGACCTTCCGGTTTCTTAGGATGGGTTGGTAGATGGATTCCTTTTCACTGGCGTCTCGGAGTGCGCTGGCTTCTTGCGTTGGGGAGTTTCAAAATGTTCGTATACTTTCTAACTGGCAAGAACAAAAAAAAAACACCCACCGGCATGTGTCACGGTGAAGAACTTCCTTCTTTTTGGGGTGGATTTTCTACCGTAAGAATATGCTCCAGTTGATCAAATTTCCCAAGCGAACGTTGTGCGTGTGTGGTTTTTTCCTCCCTTCGTAAAATGTTTAGCTCCCCAGCCGTGGGCGTCCTTTATTCCCGGGGGCGAGTAAATTGTTTTGCAGTAGGTATTGAGTGTTTTCCAGCTGGTTCGCCCAGCCTGATCCACGCTGGTGGTGGTGGAAATTGGAGTAAAATCTTTAAGCCTTTTGCCGTGCTGGGTTACACGGTTTTCTCCCCATCGAGATAAAGATACATTACCTTTGTATTCCCTCGCAACCAAACCTTTATTGGGGTGTGTAACCGTTGGGTCGGGTTGGGTCGGGCTTTTCGTTTTGCCCAATGACAACGAAATATTTACCGGGTACCGAAATTCGTCAACCGTAATGGTTGACATTTCCAGGGAGCGTTTGGTTTCACTTGGCAAGTAAAGTTCATGGAATTGGACATTTCGTGGAATGAGAGATGCTGTCGACACACGCATGTGCAGTGGCAACAATGCAAGGACATTTCACGTTCGAAAGGTGACGAAGAGTTTTCAAGTAATTCAGAGAATTATAAAATTAACGTTCGCCAAAATTGGCGTAGAGTGTTCATTATTCGGTGGAGAAAACAATGAACTTAAATTATCTTTAGTACATAAAAGAAGTATTTTAAAACTTCCACTCTATGGCCTACGATTTACCAACAAAACTCGTTCTTTAATAAATAATACCTATTCTGATACCATTTGTACAAGTAATTCATTGGAATAATACTTAAAACCAAGACGAGAAGTTCTGAAAAAGTTTTTGAAATTTTGGGAGAACGAGTTTACTTCTCTTCAAGTACTTTCGATGTGAGTTTCCTAATGTTACGAATCAGGTGAAGTGCTACATAGCTGTTATTCTTGATATTTACTGCCTTTCCATAACCTTTGACAGTCTGAAGTCTTGCAGTCTTTTGGAATGGGGAACTCCTTGCACTGGCAGATATCATTGTTCACTAGATAATAATTGCATTAACATCACTTCTGTATAGAATTATTGATGCAATGGCACACCAAATTGAACAGAATTGGTCTGTCCTTAATTCCGTCCTGACTGTGTACTTCACGTTCGTGAAAACTCTCCCAGAAAAGGTTCAAGTTATATAGCTATGGATAACATCAAAATAATAGTCTTGGATGTTTTGAGGTTTAAAATTATTCGAAATAAATGTTTAAATATTTTAAAAATAAATCTTTAAACCAACAAAACTGATAATCAGTTTGCAAGAAGATGGATTCTACAATATATAAATAGAGAAATAAATTGTACTATGAAGTCCGCTAATAATACCGAACGATTAATTAAAAACATGAATTATTTAGTGTTCAACTATTCATATTATTGGGGCGGCTCGGTGGTGTATTTGAAAACGGCGCTAGGTCCCAACACGACCGGACCCGGTTCAAATCCCATTCGGACCGTCTCCCCGTAGTGAGGACTGACAAGCCGTCTACGTGGTAAGAATTATTATAAAGAAATGAACTATTCCTATTGCTGGATTCACTCCGTGTACATTTTCAGTGAGCAAACGGCCATAAACTTAATTGGAAAAGTCCTTCCCTATTCATTATATCTTTAGAGAAACGAAATCTTTGCTGAAATTTGTACGCCTTGTTTGTAAGATTCAGGCAAATTAAATCACTTTCGCCAATGCATCCCAAAAATTAAATGAGCAATGATACTTCTAACGCAACCGGCTGGAGGGACAGCACGTGTTTGCTTGTTTACAAAATCAAGTTGTCTTAGAGTAAACGTTTGGCGGTCGTTACGCTTTGTCGTCGTGCGCCGCTGCCCCATGAGTGCAGTGCAAAGAATCCCGAACGCCTATCCACGTATTTAACTTCGTGACCAAACCGATAACTATCTGGCCGCCGGCGGAACCATAAATCAACCCCACTCCGAAATATGTACACTGCAGCGGCCCCTGCGAAGGGAAAAGACTAATCGCCGCCGGACGAGCAAACAATTTGTTATCAGTTCGAATCTGTTTCCCCAGCGAGCTCGTTTCTTCTCTTTTTTTCCCCCTTCCGATCGGTGGTCGACCGGTGCGAAAGCGACTGCAAGGAGCACCGTGATTTTGGGTAGTGAAAATCCGATTCCTGGCAGGCCACGTGAACCCGGCACAGATGATGCACGATGGTTGCGGTCTACGCAGCAAATCGAGACGTCACGCATGTCGAGCCCTGAACGTTCGGGAATGGTAAAACACGGCAAAAGATGTTGGGCAGCTGTTGTGCGCAGACTGCACACTGCACAGAAGGCAGTGGAACACTCGCGCGTAGTAAATCTGGCAACAATTTTTGGCCACGTGGTGGTAGCGGATGCCAGAGTTCAACGCTTCCGGTGGAAGTTTATCTCCTACTCACTGCCATACTTACCAACACACACGCACACACACACTGTATGTATACTGTTAACGTCATCCCTAGGCCGACGAACGATGAGCCGTGGGCCAGATCGAGCGATGTGCGGGCAGAAGGACAATTTACGGAAAACTCGACAGGAAGCAGTGCCGAAAACTCCCTTGGAATAAATAAATACCATATAAAACGGTACCGGGGGAGTAGTAAAACGTGTCCACCGGCTTACCGCTGGATTTTTGCTAGCCGTGTGATGTCTGCGTTTTATTCTGCTTTCTGTTTTTTTTTCTCTCTGTTATGCCATAGTCCTTTCCTGAAACTCCCCGGTGTGGGCTGTTGATCCTGGCATCCGCACCCGAACAGAGTTCGTGTTACGATACGTGAGGTGAGCCACGATTTTCCGACGTCCGACTCGTTGGGTGCGCTTGCACACAGGTAGGACCTCCACCGACTGTTGAGTGTGTCATCGTTTTCGTTTCATGTTCTTCCTTTTTTTGTCATTTGGCAAGTTTTTTTTTGCGCCTGTTTACGTCGCACCAAAGAAAAAAAAAGAATTCGATCGAAAAACCATTTCCCTGTCATTGTTGCAAAACTAACGAACCGATGCCCAGCCGCAGGCGACTGGACGCTTTTCCCGCTGGTATGCCGAGGTTAGCTGATCGTAAAAGTAAAACTTGCAACAATAAAGCTCGGCTTGCTCGAGGCTCGAGTGAGATGAAGCGCAGTACACGGTTTGACTATTCGCAGCTGTGTTGCTACGGGGTGGATTACGGCGCAGAGGATTGCGACCACTGCCATACAAATCATGTTTATTTGAGTTTGATAATGGTTTTAGTCAAGTTTCATGTCGAACAGATAAGGGCATGATGCGTTGCGTGACGTACAGTGCGAAAGATTGCCAATTTAAAGTGTCAAACTTGTTACGTGTGTGAGCACAAATGGATAAAATGGTGGCAGTCAATTTGAAACTTATGTTTTTTTGCGGATACTTTGACTTATTTAGAGTATTTAAAGATTTATTTAAACCAAATAAGTATTTAAAAAAGTTTAAAAAATAACCAAAAATTTAAAAAATAGAGTTTAATTTGAGAGTTTCATAAGTGTTTAACAGTTTGTTCACAAAGGAAATTAATCAAAAACTGATTAGAAGTTAGTTGTAAGAAATGAGAATAAATCAAATTAAATATCATGAACGAAAAAGCCAGTTCACTACAACAATGGAGCTTCTTTGCTTTATCCTATCATCTTCAAATTAAAGAAACAAAATTAGATTACAATCAAGTTTAATTACTTGCTCGAATGCGCTTTAATTGTTGCTGCTGCCCCCATTACTGTTGTTTTCGACCCTGGTTTATCTACTCCCCCGGTTAAAAGCTCCATCGTATTAGATTATACGGCAAAATCAGTTCATTTTGTCCGTTTCATGATAGGATCCCCGGGCGCGTGACATTGCTACTTCACTGTTATCTTGTTAGACATCGACAGCAAATGCATGTTCCACGGCCCGCTTCAGACAATTATCTGCTTGTGCAAATAGAAAATTTAATAAAAACGTTCCCATCCACACTCCGGCTAGCGCGTGTGCGAGTGGTGCGCTTTGTCGTCCATAGGTGGAATTTTCGGTTTCGGAACAGAAACGGACGAAATGGTACGAATCCAAACCAGGTGGGAAAACTTGTTTCACCAAATGCGCCCAGAATTGCAGAATGGCCCAGTGTGGTGTGGATGCACTGCATACTAAAGCTTGGCCACACTGTGAGTCTTAGCGTACAGCCAGACATGCTTTCCGTGTGTATGGCGTGTATGTATGTGTATAGGGTTTTTCGCACCCCTCCCGGACGTTCCATCCGCGCTCTGCTGACCGTTTTTCCAATTAACGGCGTGCTGTTCGGTGTTTTCTCAGCACAATCGTAACCTCCAAAAATATCTGTCGGGTCGGTACCCACCGGCGTGCGAAGCTCGGCAACCACTTCCGGGATTCTATTGCGGGGTTCTGTTTTGCGAATTGTCGGCGACGTGTTAGTAGAGCTAAATTGAATTTCCATCCCACTTCCAGTTGCATTCTACGCTCTTTGAAACACGCCGGGCTGGCTTTCGGATGGTGCGCGGGGTAATAGAAGTTTTAGGTTTGTTTTGAAGATTTAATTTAGTTACCCGGTCGGAAAACTTATTTTCGAAAAGTTTACGCTACAAGATGCTATGCACACACACACGCGTGAAGGACACACATCGGAGGGTGGTGATGCAGGCGGTAACAGGTGCTCTGTTTCAAAATATACCCCGACGGTCGTGATGTGTCGAACAGAGTCAGCAGGGTAAAGCCAACCACATCTAATCGAACCGTTGCCATCATAAAAATCGTTTCTAATTAGATTGACTCAATTTATGTGACATTTTCTTCGGTAAACTCCCATCGTCTGCTTATCCTTTGCGATGATGCTGTTGCTTTTTTTTCGTATTTCGATGAGTCGGTGTGAGGACACGCTGCCACAGTTCGGATCCATGTTTCCAATATGAATTTTCCCCCTACCACGTGTGCCACACCGCACACAAGGCCAATAATCGATTATCCAAACTTTCGATTATTACGACGTCATCGCGTGCCGTTTCTCGGTACCACAGACGATAGCAACGTGAGCAACATGAGGGTGACTCCGGTAATGATTCCGACCCTTTTGTGTGTTGAGAAGAAAACAGAGATATAAAAGAGAATCTTCTTTATTTCCATTTCAACCCTCGTGTGCAAGAAGTACACAGTCCCAGCACGCTAGCAAATTGTCTGCATTCGTAGCTGTAGCGAAGGACCAGAACTCAGCTGCGTTTGCATTCCATTAGCCCATTCCAAGGGGTCTATCACTCGTTAAATACTTTAACCGCTCGCCCGAGCAAGGAATGGGACAATTTCCCCATTTACCATCGTGCACATCCACCCACATCGGTCATGGTGGGATGGTTTCGAAACGAGGCGACTTGCAACTTACCACGTGAAAAGTTTTTGCCGGGCCGCAAATTCATTTTTATTCACATTTATTTCTCTTTGCGATACCCATTTTATATCCTTGCTGATAGGGGAACCTTTGCCGATGATGAAACATGTGGGTCCAGGCATGATGAATCTTTCTGTTTGCGTTCCATCCCTTGCCATTCGTTACCGCGCTAACACTTTTCACTTCTTCAAACAAAACAAAAAAAAAAATGGTGTCCTTCGGAGCGTAGTGTAGTTATATATATATATTTTTTTTTTGCGTCCTCCAGCATTCTGCCACTTTTCTTTCGGCCCTTGCAACCGCCCACTTGGTGTCCTTTCTGCACAAACCGAAACATTATAGGGGCGTAAAGGAATCAAATTTCTAATCACAGAAAACCCTTACTCCGTAAAGTAAATCGTCCATGGCTGCTTCACGAAACCTTGGTTGCTAGGAGCAGTGCCGCCCAGTTAAAGGGGTTTTCGAAGGCATTTGTGAAAATATGTGTATATATTTTACGATGCCCGGCGCTTTATGTCGTAATTTTATTGCCCTCGATACTGATGAGACCGAATGCGTTCCGTTCGTTCGTTCGTTTCGGAGGAAAATTGATTCTTTTGTTGATGGGTGATGGTAGATCGATACCGAACAACGTGCCATCGTGAAGTGAAATGGTGCCGCTAGCACTGATGGACATTTTATTGTGAAAGGAAGTTAAGTCCATGTTAGATTTGTTACTGTAGTTCAACAACAATATCACTTATCGCTTAATGAAAGTCTTTTTTACCAGATACTTCTTGTGAGATTTCATCATGTTTGGAGCTACTAAACGGAAGGATGAATACAAAATGTGTTCTGTTTACTATTTTGTTCATTACTGTACTAAATTCACTTGCTAGAGTTCATTTTCGTTCATCGACATAGTTCATAATTCATTTGTTTATATCGATGTATTCATCGATCGATTAGCTGTGGGTACGTTTAAACTACTCATTTCGATTCTAACGTTTTTAAAAATTAAAAGATTTTTTATTATGTTGAAGTTTGTTTCATTTAACAAACAAAGCAATTAATGTATCTAAAGAGAAATTTACCGTATCGTTCATATTCCTCTAAAAATTACTTCTAAATTGAGTCGATCCAGTTCCGTTAGTAGGAACGAATAGTCAAAACAGGTTCGCCAACGTAACATGTCAACCAAAATAAAAGAGTAACGACGTTTGTTTAGCATCAATCATCAGCCTTAACTTTATCCATTCGTGTGTATTCCCGTTTCTAAAACCACTCATCTTGATCCACTTAGACGCAATCTCTTAACTAATTATGTTTCTCCATTCGTCGTCCAGTTCATCCCGTTCGTCCCTCGTTGAACAGATGGCGCTGCATTTATGTAGCATAAGGGTTTACTTTCTCTTGGCTTGTGACTTGAAACGGCGAACCATTTGCCTTTTCGTGTACGACTACTAACAACAACAACAACCCATCAGATAAAACAAATTGCTGTGACAATCTGGTGTCCGCTTTTTTGCCGGTTCTCCACATACGTAGCAGGTCACGATTCCAACCGGTAGCAATTCATCTTCAGTCCGGCACACCTGAAGGTGGTGAAGCAAATAAAGAAGAGAAGAAAAAAACATCGTTGGCAATGCTTTGCTGTTATAGCTGTTTATCTCGTGGCGTCCCCGATGGGACAGTGTTCCTAGTGTCTGGGTGAAAGACGTATGTACTTATGTGTTTCCTTCCCATATAACAGGTAGTTAGCGTCGGCGATATCAATTCATTAATTAACCTGTTTGCGATTATGGTTGGCGCAGGGCTGGTCGAGGGACAGCCATTTTATATCACCAGGATGTGGCATGTGGGTCGCGCGCTTAAAAGACACCCGCTTAAGGTGCTTATGCTGCGGGTTTTTTGGGATTTTGGGGTACCGGTGTAAACCGCATCCCGCATCCAGAGGTCGGTGCTGGATACGGAGCTTGTTTTTTTTTTTTATTCCGCAAAACATCTCTTTTCGGGGCGCAATCTTCCAGTGCTCGCATTATTGGATCAAGCGAGAGGGTAGGAGCTCTTTATGTGTTTCATTTGTCTTTCCCGTTCTCGGTGGCATAATCGTCAAGTTATAATAAAAACACGCGAACGATCGGTGCCCGAAATCAGCAGAGGGCCAGGCCAGTTTTTATGGACCCTTTTATTTTTCTTCTTTCGGACGACGTATCATCATTTTGGTATTTGTTGGCCTAGCACCCGCGAGATGAATAGTCGCGATGAGTGGCACTTTGTTTTGCGGATTGGAGGACGGATGGATTTTATGGAGCGTTTTTTTTTGTTTTGGTTTGGTTTTTTTGGAGCTCTAATCAGCCTAATGGGAAATGTGAGTCCGAGCCAAATCTTGTGGCGTGTTAGCGCAAACCCTAGGGCGAAAATCTCTTGACGGGCGTGGATTGTAGGGTGATTCGTGATAAATTTCTTGTCGACAGGAAGCAGCTACTGGCAGGGTACGGCTTGCTACCTAATTGAGATAACTCACCGTAAAGCCGGGAGATGATAGTTGACCTAGAAAATGGCAAAACGTACGAGAAGACGAAAAACTAACAGCAGTCCAATCCATGTCCTACAATATTTGCTCCCGGGGTCTTGTTTTTTGTTTCTTCTTTCTAATCTCAGTGTTAATAATTCTTTCGCTGATTTCAGTATCATCCGGCCACAAACTCTAGAGCGCTGCGGCGATAGTTCAATCTTGAATCTGTGGACACCAATAACACGCCATTTGTCACTCGGCCTACTAAATTCTGTTCCAATGCGGGATTTTATTTCTGCTTTTCCGTCGTTATCTTTCCGATTGACTGCTGGGCAGGAATGTTCATTTCGACTTCGGTTCGCTTTGTTTCTACTGGCACTAGGCACCCTTTTAGGACAGGCGGTTGAGTTTGATAGAAATTCTTGTTGGTTTCTTAGAAATTGAAGCAATTTCACACGATGGTTTGTTGGTCTTGTGCGATGCCCTAATGGTTAGAAGTTTAGTATTGTTTTGAGATTATACTTTTCCAAATGATTCATTCAATCTGTTTTACCGTCTTTCAGTGATGTCGCTAACAATTTGTTTTCTACGTTGCGGCTATCAAAAGTTGTGAGCGATGTTGATCACTTAAGATGAAGATACCATTACACAGTTGATATTTTAGGGGATTCTTGGGTAATTCTTCAAATTGGAGTATAGTTGAGTTTTTTTATTTTTACTTATTTTTTATTTAACAATGTAATAAATTTCAACTCACGATAGCCTAGAATGGACTTTCATAAAATGATCATTGATTCTTTTTAGTGAGTTGATTTTCTCTCCTTTCTCTTTAGATCCTTAATCATAGGAAATCTTTGTCAAATTCTGGATTTCTCGGAGTATCATTTATACGTTGCATAATATTTTTCTAGATCTGTGAGCACGAATTGAGCGCACTATTTCTGATCCTTAAAACGTTCTGAAACAAAAGCTTGACGTAATGTGCGACAATAACTTAAGTTTTAAACTGCCAAAAAATGACTCTCACCCAATAAAGCCAACCGGGACATTGACACTTTGTACGAATGATTTAAAAGAAATCTTCCAAAATCTCAACCCAAAAACTAGCTCTGAACGCTAAGAAGTGAACCTTGACGTTGGGACTGAAAAATTGGTGACCTTTCCTGTGAACTGTAGCCGATGCTTAACCCGAAAACGAATGAAAACGTCCTTCCGTTGGGGGCATATCCGTTCCGATCGGCATGGGATGGTGGAATTGCGCAAAAGGAATCAGCCACGCGTGGTAGAATACTCACGTGGCATGTTTGTCACGCACCGACTGGTGAAGTTGTGGACAAAGACCTGCGGGGGAAGATAGAAATAAGACATATTTCCTTCGATGCCTATCGTCCATTCAACCCAATCAGCCATACGGAGGCACACACCGGATAAAAGATAACGAACGAAAGAAAGCTGGGATACAGGAAGGTGATGGTGGTGGTAGCCAATCGGAAAATCGGAGCTTTTTTTCCTTTCTGCGTGCCTGCTGCTGTGTGTTTGTATCCTATACAACTGAAACAGGAGGTTCGTATCCTCTTTTTTGTACGTTTTTTTGTCCTCCTGTCTTACCTTCGTCCCAACACACTCGTGTCAGCAAACGTGTGGCTGTCGAAGAAGTCGTGCTGTGAATTTTTCATAAACCACTAGGAGGCATCACATCCTCCCCAACTGATCCCGAGTCTGGAGTCCCGAAATCGTGCCAGCTTTTCCTCAATATTGCTGACATGTCGAAAAACGAACATTGCAGGAAAGACTCGACCGCGCGTCGCACGAAGAACTCCTCCGGACGCGAGACAAGAATCCACAACTTTCACTTGTTGGAAAAGTGAAATCGATGGCGGTGGTCTCTCTATCCTTTCTTCTATCTCACATACACACACATACATTGCCGTTCCACTTTCATTGAACCTCTTACATCCTGTTGCCTTGAGGGGGGAATACGAAAGAAAAAAAGGGCTGCTGATCGCCACCTACTGAATTCAGTCGAATTTATTGTCATACGTCCGTATTTCCGTTTTTCACTCCGTGTCGCACTGTAGCGCAGCGACGGATGCTTAACGATTGCGAGATGTCGTCTACGGTGGTTTTTCGGAGATTCATGCTCGCGGTGCGGAAAAAGAGCAAAACCACGTGCGCCTTTTGTTATGTTAAACACAATTGATTATCATTTGAAAACGATAAATAACGTTTTAACATCGTCAAGACGCGCATCGGTGTTTTTGGTTGAGAATCAATTTTACCTTTGCCTGCAGGAAGCGTGTGGGGAGTCAGCTCAGGAAAAGCTTCCGCCCCTTTGCACCGAACACACCAACCGTCAGACGTTACCTTGTGCCTCGTTGGTTCGGTGCTCATGCTTCTTTTCGTGCGACACAACAACACGACCAAGTTTCCCGTCGTATCGTGTTGAAAGTTTTTTTTTCTTCTCTTCTCTCTGTTGTTGTTAGTTTTGTCAATGTTTCGCTCGTCTTTTCTTTGGATAATATTTATAACTTTCTGTTTCACGTCACCCATCACAACCATTATCCTGCGGCGGGTGGAATAATTATTGTTTTTCCTCCAATTCGTAGGGAACACTGTTGCTATGTGTGTGCCATTGATTATTTATACAACAAATCATCCGCTCGAGCTGTCCCTTTCATCGCGATGTATACACACACACACACACCATCTCTGGGAACATTTGGGTAGGAAGGATGGAAGTTTGATTAGTTAGCTTCTTCGAAAGTCGAATAGAATAACCTGTGATGGGGAGGACGAAGGCAAACGTTTTACCGACTTCCACTGCCCGGTGCTCAGTGATTATTGACCATCTGTCAATGCGTGTGCGGAATTCAGTAATAATGTAAGGTGCTTGTTATGCTCGACGTTTTATCCATCCTCCCTTTCCGTGGGCTGAGCGAAAATAGTCTTTTGTGTACGTGATTGGTGTTTATCGATTCAATGCATTAATTATTTTGGTAACCATTTCTGTTTGCAACAAGATTTATGATACGAAGTGTCTGACAGTGAAATAATGTTATGGTTTTTTTTCTATTTTTATCAATAAAAGTGACATTTTCAACGCTGATTCGAATATTTAATAAATGTATATGGTTCATAAGTTAAAACCTCTATTTGTTTCGAAAATGTAATACTTATAAAAAGCATAGCTATATACAAATTAATCCGATTCTTCTAATGAGAAGCATTTTAGCTACTTCAAAATGAAAGGTAACACAATGATTGATTGATGTAAAATTTTGAGGAATATCCTCCATTGAAATACCACTTTTCAAGAAATTCTTCCTTATTAAATCAGATTAGGCATCACCCAGAATATTTTTTTTTGTTCTTTGGTGTTGGAACATGTGAGTTCTAGGACTAAGAATTGATACCGTCCGAACTTCTATCGTCGTGAAAGGTGTTTTGAGCCGATAAATTTCTTCAGGCAAATTTAATCGACAGATAGAGAGAAAATACTCAAATATGTGTACTACGTACAAGTACACCAATGTTGCTATCGGAAATTCTTTTGAAATTTTGAAAGGTTTGAAGTGTTTTGATCACCTTTGGGAGCAGTATAATAGATGTCGGTTTCTCTCGGAATAGATTTGGCATCAAATTCTATCCGCATCGTTACCTCGTATGAAGGAATGGTTATAAGGCTATTTTCTAAAAATAAATCCACTACGCCAAAAATAGCTGGCATGAATTAGTCGATAGTTTCATCAAGGAGAAAATTTTAAACAATGGACCACTCCTAAATTAATGTTCATGTTGTCAGGGTATTCCAGAATACTATGATTCGCTTATAGAAAATGGAACCGGAACTCTGCGAATTACATTTCCCAATTCCAGATAACACGCTCTACTGCCAGGCCAAATAGCAGACAGGAGAACGAACGAAATGATAACAATACGATGCAATGCATGTGCTATCATATCTCGGAATCAATGAATACATGCCAAGTGTAGAGCTGGAACTCCGCCATCTTATGTAGAATTTTCCTAAAGATCTGATGTGGATTTTGGTTATCATTTCTAAAATTCTCTCTGGTTGTTTCCTACTTACTGGAAAGCCAAGAAATTCAATGAAAAATGAATTAAAGCCATATACAGGCTCAAGATATTAGCAACAATTGTTTTCGGTATTGCAAAATCACCGATTGCCACATACTCTTTATCTTTTACCCTAGTTGCTTGAAGCTATTAAATTTTCTACGAATCTAATTTGGTGGTTGTGCAAATAAAAGCTATATTTCATCACATGTGTCACGTACCGTCCATTGCAGGCAGTTTCAGATAAGCACACATCCTAAAGAATGGATATGGCCCTTTCCTTCGAGTGATTTTCGTGCGAATGAATCGACAAAGTTAAAGGGGGAAACTTTGACAATGCACCAGCCATGCATCGAAAGCGTCGAAATACACCATTCGTTAGCAAATCCTCCTTGGGTTGCGTTGTTAGTTTCGACGGAAGACGTTTCGACGCGTCAGAAGCGATTAGTGTCTCGACTGACAGATAGCGCTTCCACACTCGCAGCGCGTGTTTGTACTCGTAGCACGCATCGGGTTTGCCTAAATCAGCCTAGCACACCGTCCTAAGATAACTAACGTCAGTGATATAATTGTAAACATCTCGGTGACATTCTCATAATGTTGCCGAAGGGAGTGACATCCGCTTGTGCAGATGATGCCGTCTGCGAACCGGTGGATATTAGCGCGGTAAGCTCATCGTCAGAAGCGGTGACTGCGATGATGAGCCGGTTCAAGTTAGTTCCTGAGTGACACACTACCACGAGGTGCTAATTCATCCATCGTACCTAACTGCACCACAAGGACGAACTCCAGGTTTTGTCCGTAAGCGAGGGTCGGTTACCGGCTTGCGTGAGTTTCAACAGTGCTGTTTTAATGTCGGTGATGACCTTTCGGCGTATGCCCGTGCACAACCATCTGCCTTACAGCAATAATTTCGCCGTGCGCCGTTGTTTTTGTTTTGTCCCCCCCGTGTTGCTCAGTGTGTATGAGCTTTATTTTAACTTTTTGACCTGCCCTATCATTATCAAAGTCCTTTCATTGTCAACGCCTGTGTTGGCTATGTAAGGTTGGGACCAGAAGGGACCCAGACGCCTAAACGACGAGGAAAACCCGTCGGAACGGAAAGTCTGTAATTAAGTTATAAATTTACATTAAAGTGAGATTTATTTTAATTTCTACCAAGCCCGTTTACTTACTGATGCTGCTGAAGTAAACGAAACTGGTGGAAATCAGCAGCGGAAAGGGTTTTTCATGACCTTAAACTTATTCTTTGCAGTGTCGCGATCGATGAACCAACAAAGTGGTTTGGTGCAGTGTTGAAAGTCTGCTTGCCTCATCATTACTACTGATGTCAGCAAATTTGCAGTTTTTTAGCCATCACTGTTCGTTCGGTGGACTCAATTCTTTGTCCAGCGGTTTAATACAAAAAAATAATAATCGTTGCATGCTAATAAACAATTAACTTTGCTATATTATTTCATCTTTTCCGTTTGCTTCTGGTGGTATCGTTACAGGTAAGCCCTCGAGTGACAGATTGCAATAGTGATGGATCAGAGTGGAGCCAGCTAGCGTGGCAAGTATCGTTGTTGGCAGCTGTGGTTTGGTTATTGTTTTTTTTGTGTGTCATTTTTATTCATTTTCTTTTCAATCTTTTAGCTGGAAGCTAGTTGATAAAATCTTGCAAGCTTGTTTCTTTAGCCCTTTAGCGAACAATAGATATTATCTTGCATCACATTGGTCTGCTTCAATTACTTGAAGAGCAGTTTGATTGCGTGTAATGGAGTGTGTAAAGCATAACCTCAGCGTCTGTTACGCTTGTAATTAAGCGTAACCAGTACGGTTCTTAACTCTACCGCAACAGTTTGCATTTTCTTGGTAAACCGCACGTCACATTTCATGCAGCGAGCGCGCTATCCTTCGAGGGATCGATCGATAAAAAAACCCCCCCGACCGATGATCTTAACAAAATGACACCTTGTGATGTATAGTCGGGCGCATATTTTTTCCTGTGCTTCTTCATCCATAACTCAACACTCATATTTAATGGTTGCCGCCATTGCTGTAACGGAACGAAAGCGTCCACCGAAGAAGGACAATTGAAATAAATTGCTCCCCAAAGGTGCAACGTGTGCAGCGCTCAGTGGTGCAACGTACCGGAACGGTGTGTCCTCTTTTGAGACCTTGAGGGTGCACAAAGCTAATGTGGCACACACACACANTTGATTATCATTTGAAAACGATAAATAACGTTTTAACATCGTCAAGACGCGCATCGGTGTTTTTGGTTGAGAATCAATTTTACCTTTGCCTGCAGGAAGCGTGTGGGGAGTCAGCTCAGGAAAAGCTTCCGCCCCTTTGCACCGAACACACCAACCGTCAGACGTTACCTTGTGCCTCGTTGGTTCGGTGCTCATGCTTCTTTTCGTGCGACACAACAACACGACCAAGTTTCCCGTCGTATCGTGTTGAAAGTTTTTTTTTCTTCTCTTCTCTCTGTTGTTGTTAGTTTTGTCAATGTTTCGCTCGTCTTTTCTTTGGATAATATTTATAACTTTCTGTTTCACGTCACCCATCACAACCATTATCCTGCGGCGGGTGGAATAATTATTGTTTTTCCTCCAATTCGTAGGGAACACTGTTGCTATGTGTGTGCCATTGATTATTTATACAACAAATCATCCGCTCGAGCTGTCCCTTTCATCGCGATGTATACACACACACACATACACCATCTGTGGGAACATTTGGGTAGGAAGGATGGAAGTTTGATTAGTTAGCTTCTTCGAAAGTCGAATAGAATAACCTGTGATGGAGAGGACGAAGGCAAACGTTTTACCGACTTCCACTGCCCGGTGCTCAGTGATTATTGACCATCTGTCAATGCGTGTGCGGAATTCAGTAATAATGTAAGGTGCTTGTTATGCTCGACGTTTTATCCATCCTCCCTTTCCGTGGGCTGAGCGAAAATAGTCTTTTGTGTACGTGATTGGTGTTTATCGATTCAATGCATTAATTACTTTGCTAACCATTTCTGTTTGCAACAAGATTTATGATACGAAGTGTCTGAGAGTGAAATAATTTTATGGTTTTTTCTATTTTTATCATTAAAAATGACATTTTCAACGTTGATTCGAATATTTAATAAATGCATATGGTTCATAAGTTAAAGCCCCTATTTGTTTCGAAAATGTAATATTTATAAAAGGCATAGCTATATACAAATTAATCCGATTCTTCTAATGAGAAGCATTTTAGCTACTCCAAAATGAAAGGTAACACAATGATTGATTGATGTAAAATTTTGAGGAATATCCTCCATTGAAAGACCACTTTTCAAGAAATTCTTCCTAATTAAATCAGATTAGGCATCACCCAGAATATTTTTTTTTGTTCTTTGGTGTTGGAACATGTGAGTTCTAGGACTAAGAATTGATACCGTCCGAACTTCTATCGTCGTGAAAGGTGTTTTGTGCCGATAAATTTCTTCAGGCAAATTTAATCGACAGATAGAGAGAAAATACTCAAATATGTGTACTACGTACAAGTACACCAATGTTGCTATCGGAATTTCTTTTGAAATTTTGAAAGGTTTTAAGTGTTTTGATCACCTTTTGGAGTAGTATAATAGATGTCGGTTTTTCTCGGAATAGATTTGGCATCAAATTCTATCCGGATCGTTACCTCGTATGAAGGAATGGTTGTAAGGCTATTTTCTAAAAATAAATCCACTACGCCAAAAATAGCTGGCATGACTTAGTCGATTGTTTCATCAAGGAGAAAATTTTAAACAATGGACGACTCCTCAATTAATGTTCATGTTGTCAGGGTATTCCAGAATACTATAATTTTCTTATAGAAAATGGAACCGGAACTCTGCGAATTACATTTCCCAATTCCAGATAACACTCTCTACTGCCAGGCCAAATACCAGACAGGAGAACGAACGAAATGATAACAATGCGATGCAATACATGTGCTATCATATCTCGGAATCAATGAATACATGCCAAGTGTAGAGCTGGAACTCCGCCATCTTATGTAGAATTTTCCTAAAGATCTGATGTGTATTTGGTTATCATTTCTAAAATTCTCTCTGGTTGTTTCCTACTTACTGGAAAGCCAAGAAATTCAATGAAAAACGAATTAAAGTCATATACAGGCTCAAGATATTAACAACAATTGTTTTCGGTATTGCAAAATCACCGATTGCCACATACTCTTTATCTTTTACCCGAGTTGCTTGAAGCTTTTAAATTTTCTACGAATTTAATTTGGTGGTTGTGCAAATAAAAGCTATATTTCATCACATGTGTCACGTACCGTCCATTGCAGGCAGTTTCAGATAAGCACACATCCTAAAGAATGGATATGGCCCTTTCCTTCGAGTGATTTTCGTGCGAATGAATCGACAAAGTTAAAGGGGGAAACTTTGACAATGCACCAGCCAAGCATCGAAAGCATCGAAATACACCATTCGTTAGCAAATCCTCCTTGGGTTGCGTTGTTAGTTTGGACGGAAGACGTTTCGACGCGTCAGAAGCGATTAGTGTCTCGACTGACAGATAGCGCTTCCACACTCGCAGCTCGTGTTTGTACTCGTAGCACGCAACGGGTTTGCCTAAATCAGCCTAGCACACCGTCCTAAGATAACTAACGTCAGTGATATAATTGTAAACATCTCGGTGACATTCTCATAATGTTGCCGAAGGGAGTGACATCCGCTTGTGCAGATGATGCCGTCTGCGAACCGGTGGATATTATCGCGGTAAGCTCATCGTCAGAAACGGTGACTGCGATGATGAGCCGGTTCAAGTTAGTTCCTGAGTGACACACTACCACGAGGTGCTAATTCATCCATCGTACCTAACTGCACCACAAGGACGAACTCCAGTTTTTGTCCGTAAGCGGGGGTCGGTTACCGGCTTGCGTGAGTTTCAACAGTGCTGTTTTAATGTCGGTGATGACCTTTCGGCGTATGCCCGTGCACAACCATCTGCCTTACAGCAATCATTTCGCCGTGCGTCGTTGTTTTTGTTTTGTCCCCCCCGTGTTGCTCAGTGTGTATGAGCTTTATTTTAACTTTTTGACCTGCCCTATCATTATCAAAGTCCTTTCATTGTCAACGCCTGTGTTGGCTATGTAAGGTTGGGACCAGAAGGGACCCAGACGCCCAAACGACGAGGAAAACCCGTCGGAACGGAAAGTCTGTAATTAAGTTATAAATTTACATTAAAGTGAGATTTATTTTAATTTCTACCAAGCCCGTTTACTTACTGATGCTGCTGAAGTAAAGGAAACTGGTGGAAATCAGCAGCGGAAAGGGTTTTTCATGACCTTAAACTTATTCTTTCCAGTGTCGCGATCGATGAACCAACAAAGGATGGTTTGGTGCAGTGTTGACAGTCTGCTGGCCTCATCATTACTACTGATGTCAGCAAATTTGCAGTTTTTTAGCCATCACTGTTCGTTCGGTGGACTCAATTCTTTGTCCAGCGGTTTAATACAAAAAAATAATAATCGTTGCATGCTAATAAACAATTAACTTTGCTATATTATTTCATCTTTTCCGTTTGCTTCTGGTGGTATCGTTGCAGGTAAGCCCTCGAGTGACAGATTGCAGTAGTGATGGACAAGAGTGGAGCCAGCTAGCGTGGCAAGTATCGTCGTTGGCAGCTGTGGTTTGGTTATTGTTTTTTTTTTGTGTCTTTTTTTATTCATTTTCTTTTCAATCTTTTAGCTGGAAGCTAGTTGATAAAATCTTGCAAGCTTGTTTCGTTAGCCCTTTAGCGAACAATAGATATTATCTTGCATCACATTGGTCTGCTTCAATTACTTGAAGAGCAGTTTGATTGCGTGTAATGGAGTGTGTAAAGCATAACCTCAGCGTCTGTTACGCTTGTAATTAAGCGTAACCAGTACGGTTCTTAATTCTACCGCTACAGTTTTCTTGGTAAACCGCACGTCACATTTCATGCAGCGAGCGCGCTATCCTTCGAGGGATCGATCGATAAAAAACCCCCCCCGACCGATGATCTTAACAAAATGACACCTTGTGATGTATAGTTGGGTGCATATTTTTTCCTGTGCTTCTTCATCCATAACTCAACACTCATATTTAATGGTTGCCGCCATTGCTGTAACGGAACGAAAGCGTCCACCGAAGGAGGACAATTGAAATAAATTGCTCCCCAAAGGTGCAACGTGTGCAGCGCTCAGTGGTGCAACGTACCGGAACGGTGTGTCCTCTTTTGAGACCTTGAGGGTGCACAAAGCTAATGTGGCACACACACACACATATACACACAGCTCAGGTTGGTTATGTTGTGCTCACTTTTAGAGAGCATTATGACAAAATTACGCTGCAAGACAACAACAAAAAATGCCTGTAACCGGGTGAATGCAAAAAAGCGTCCTTACCGCGCACCAACCGAACCGGACTGGGTAGCGAAAACTGTGGAAAGCGCACACCCAAATTACCCTGAAACTTCCACCGTGGGCCACACCTGACCGTCATCGCGGGTTCGATTTGTGCCGGCAGCGTGCAACGATGCACATTATCATTAAACTGGCTCGCGGTGTCATTACTATCTGCTGCTGATGATCATTTCGGCGATCCTGACGTTCATTGCATTTGTTGCAGTACGTGTTGCCTCGTTCCCTTCGGTTGCCATTCTTTCCTCCCGTTTACTCTTCACCGACTCCCAACCCATTGAAGCCGAGCAGCAGAATCGATTCAACGGTGTTGATGAACAACACGTCGCTTGACGATGATTTCTTCCGCCCTTTGCACTTGCGCCGGGGTGTATTTATTATTATCATTATAAATATATTTTTTCCATGCTTTCGTTCTTTATTGCTCCGCGTCCGTACAGTTGGTGGCAGGCATTGTGCATAATTGCGTTCGCTAGCTTATATTTATTTTTTTGACTTTGTTTCGGTACATTTCGAAGGAATTTATTTCGATTTTGGATGCAATGGTGCAAAAGTTTTAATCAACATTTGGGAAAACTCGCGCCACCAATCAAAATGCTCAAAACAATGGAATAATCATCTAGAGTTACATACTTTGGCTACTACTATGCAATTCCTTTTATGTTTAAATTGTTTGCTTAGTGCAAGTTGTTTTAATTTGTAAGGTACTGATAGATTTCCATTTAAAAATTACTTAAACGAAATTTAAAGATAAATTGTTTTCAGTTAATTTGAATGAAATTTAAAATTAACGTAAAGTTGATGTATTGAAACTCTGGATCTGGTCCAAAATTAGTTAAAAGTTCTGTCACAGTACTCTCAAATTTTGTGGAGCTAAAAATGTAACTACATTTGAAGCAGCGATCCTTAAAAATGCCATTAAAGAACCACAAATTTGTTGTGTTTTATAACAAATCTTTTTTTTTTTTGTTAATACCTGCTAATATCAAATATAGTTGTCCTGTTAAAACTCCAAAAATCATCTTTTCGATATCTTCCCATAAAAGCTGTTGGTTGTTCTTGAATGCTTCTACATTAACTTTTCCTATTACCGGTATGATGTTATAAATGTAAACCTTAATTTGTCCCTAAAGAAAGAAAATGTTCTAAAATGTTCAACTCTTGTTGTTTTTGTTGGCAGATGCATCGAGCTCCATCATTATCGGTCGTTTGAAGTACAATCGGGTTGTACCCGTATCCTTCAGTCCAATCCGATCGGACGGGCCAAATGTCGTATCTTTAAAGTCGACCTACCACCATTTTGTATCTGCCCCCGACATCGATATAAATTGGTCTTTGGCCCTGTCTTGTTTCTGTTTTATTTTATTTTATTTTTTTTTGTTCACATTCGAAACCCATTTGGCCCGGAATAATCGCTGGGATGCAATCGAAAATGCAGCTCTCAGGCGTGCAATTAAAATCGATTAAATCCCAGCGCAATCAACAGGTAGCCCGAGCTCATTAAATAATTCATTTAAAAGGTATTGATTATTGTTTGCTTTCTCTTCCTCGACGTTTCGTCGGCTGTGTTGTGCATTTCTTGGGCAGGTCTTCGTTGCATCAAGTTGCATATGAAGGGCACACAGGACTGCATTATAACTTGTTTTCGCTTTTTTTGATGTGGATCATTTTTGTGCGCCTTTCTGCTGCTGTTGTTGTTGTCTGAAAACCAAGCAATGAACCAACGCTGATGCACACATGTTGGCTGCCGGGTAGGCCGCCCGTTTGGACGATTCTTCATAGAAATTCTTCTCATTTTATGTGAAAACCGTCCTTCGATTCGATAAATCAGCAGCCACAGGGCAGGGATTATAGCTTCGGGACAGGCTGCAGCAATCGATTAATGAAATTGAAGGTTTTCCCCCTTTTCAATTGAAAGCTAAACCTCGCGAGGCGGCGGCTGACTTTATCGTTGGTTTCCGTGTTTGTGGTCGTGTGTGCACTGCTTTTCGGGGAGGAGTCACATCCGGAGTTATTAAATCAATTTATCTAGACGCTGGATCGGATGCAGCGTGCTGGGGATGCATTTAGCATGATGACGTCGGGGTTTGCGCCTGCAGCATAACACAGGAACACATTGTCTTGTGCCATTTCACAAACTCATTACCACAATGTACTGCTTCGGGCTTTGATGGTCCCTAGAAGTCAGTGTCTTGTGCCCTTTTCCTGTTACCCTTTTTTTGTATGTGTCGTAAAAGAGTCATCAAAGAAAATGATTTTGGTTCTTCATTCATTGGTTTCACACATTCAATATTAATTATACATTTGGTTGAAATTTTTGAAACTTTGGTGGAATGTCCCTCTATTTTATATATTTTTAAACATAAACAACCTATTAATCTATTCTCTGCTAGGCCTTTCTTTTCAACTATTTTTAAACAACGAATTATGTCCAAAAACAATGTTACTCTACTTTTTTTTTATTGTCCCAATTTTTCTTATTTCTTTTTCTTTGTTGGCTCAAAGTATGTCCTTTCACATTTTTTCGTTGTGCGTACGTGTCAAGTTAGCTTTGTTACATCCGTTGCGCCAGTTTCAGTCCATAAATTTGAGCTCTCTTTCCCAGAGGTAAAAACGAGTACAGCAAATTTCCAAAATGGCTCGACATCGCTGTGGTTAGCGCTTTTCGGTTAATGGTCACAACGTCAGATCGTTGAATTGACGCACTGGCAACGACAGTAGTAGTGTGCAGAGCTACATCCTTCCAGAACACGCACACATTGGTCCGTGTGAAGAAAACTGTTGAGGTAACAACAACGATGATAATCGTTTCGATAATGACCCACTGTGGGAGTGGTAGTTACACGATGATCCCCCCCTTTAGCTCCGGAATCCGGTTCGGTTTGATCTTGTTGCGTATTGGGAAATGTGTGGAAAACACCTAGTCCGTTCCTCCATCCATACGATGGACCAGTAAAGCGAACGGAGGAAAGTACTTACGACTGGTGTTTCGAATGAACGAATTACCGTCCGAACGGTGCCAAATCGTACTGCTCCATCCGGCCAAACGAGTCAACCACAACGGAAAACGTAGCGTAACAGATCTCTGTGCAGTCGTCTCCTGTTGCCTCCTACAGATGTCGGGGTGAACTCCACACATTCGAGGCATTCGCCGAGCGTAATGTAAAAGGATCCGAGCCGACCCACCGGCCGAACATTAACGGTTCGATTGCTACTCTTTGGCACACCATGACCATCCCCCGAGGGTGAAAGACCCTGCCAACCAGGCTCGCTTTCCTGAAAAAAGCCCTGCTCAGCCTTTAATGGGCTTTACACAAAAGCGGAAGCTAAGTCCTTTTTGTAGCTACCTTGGGATTTCTGGCAACCTTCAGATACGAGATTCGCTCCATCTCGTGGTGTCGTGTACCCCCGATGCATTGCATCGTAATTTTCGAAACTCAATCCACTTTTCATAAATACGCCTTCCGGCAGGCTTCGGTCGAACGTTGCACACGAAAAACCCATCCATTTGGGACCGACCTCTGGTCCGGTGCTTCGATTGGTGTTTAGCTGCATTTTCGAAGCACAAGTTTCGACTTCTTGCGGTGCAAGTCTTTTCCTTCCAGACGTGCACAGCGGATGATAACGTTTATGGTTTGCAAAACGATTTACAGCTGTAATGCCAATCTCGGGAAGTAGTTTTACATCATCCTTGCTATACGCAATTTGTAATTTCCTTCCAGCGCACGATAAAGCTCTCGGACATTGAGCGAATGAAACTCATGATGCGAATTGTTACATCGCCATAAAGTGTACCATTTTTCTTACCGGTTGCCTGTTCTATCGACCCGTGCTGCAGACTGTTGTTGTGATTCTGTGCCGCCGAGACGTTACGAGTGGGAGGCATTTATCATTACATTGCCCGGTGTGCCGGTGGCAAACTTTACACAAAATGGGCAAAATGCATTAACCAACATCAAGAAGCAAAGGTACCGGCCGTGGTAGAAATCATTGCATATGTTTCTTGTCACTCCACTCGACATCGAGTTTGAAGCCGGCTTGCCATCTAAAGGCTCTGGACCATTATTCATCATCATTAGCCATGAAGCTATCGGGACTGTTCGCTTCGTTTCCAGCAGGTAGTAAACCGCTCCAGAACACAGCCCCATCCAGCTCTGCTAGGTGTGAAACTTCCTCTCATTGACGTTTGGCATTTGATTTTGCAATCCCATTGCTGCCGCCGGCAAGCGCATCAAGTGTTGATGCTTTCGCTCAGTGACAGACGTCCTAGACGGATGGAAAGACAGGATGACCGCGCGTTCACTGGATGGGTGGTGTTACATACACCGAGCCACACATATGCCACACGGCCTCACTAATTCCTGGCTGCCTGCATGTGACCGAGCGAACCCACAGCCAACCCCCGGGGGGCGGCTAGGAAACTGCGCTGCGGTTAAAGTGATCGATGATTGACGGCCTGCAGGAAGGCATTTTTTGCTCCGGCATATGAGATATCTGAAAGCACAAAAAAGATCAGTTGCTGTGTATGCTCTTAGCCAACGATAGAGGGCTGGTCTGGTTGGGAAGCTAAGCTGCAAACATCGTCAGCCTTTAGGGTCGATGAGGCAGAAAGCTGTGGTACTGGCAGTAAAAGCAAAGCCCGAATGTCCACGATATGCACGACCAGGTGTGGTTTTTGCCGGTTGACGCCATCATGGACAGCTCGAACAAGTCACTTACGATATGAACCGGGTCCAGAGTGGATGGATTAAGCACAATGATTAATGTCATTTTTGCATCTTGATTCCAGTTGCTTTGAGTGCAGTGGTTGAGTGCTGTTTTACATCGAGAAACTCGTTGTAAGCCAGATAAATTAATAAGCACACACACGCACGCACGCACCACATGAAAGCTTCTTAGTGCTAGCGTTCTGCTGAACTTTCTCATTATTTTAAAGACATGCAATCGCTTAAGCTGATTATGGGGTTTGGAAATGTATAATAATGTATCTTCCCGCTCGGAGTATTATTATTTGAAAAGAACATCAGAACCGCGCTAACTTAATGTGAAGCATCGGTGTGTATAAAGTTATCCGCAAACCAAGAAACCATCAAAATAATTGAAGAATGCCAACATTTTACCCGAATAACCCGAGTTTCCTACTGCAAGCGCTGGCATCGGACTTTCATCTCCGTTGTTGTAGGAGTAAAACTTGTACCCGGCTGCGTTTGCAAGAATGCTCCGTACGCGCGTAGAATAAGTTTCTTGGGCAAGCTCTCGCATATCAAACCACATCACAATAACCGTAACACTGCTGCTTCCACTGTGTTACGTAGCTCGGAAATGCATACCGAAATTCATTTGCACAGCTCGTCAGAACGTTTATATGCTTAGTAACCGACCACCGACTCCACTCCGTGAATCATCCAATTTCAAACCCGGCACACGAGGCGAAACGATTTTCTCGGGAACTCTTCCACCCAAGGTTTGCCCACTCGCTCATTCACATGCCGGATGTGGGTCCCATTCAGCAGGCAAGCAGCATTAAACACATAATCAACCGGCGCACCGATAGCCTTACACTTTGCGGTATCTTTCAGGCAGGAAACACTTTGGCCTTGCGATAAAGCGTATTCATCATCATCTCGGTGCACCGTCGACGGTGGAACGCTCATGCTAAAACCCGACCAATTCTCAATAGACGACCGTGGCTTGCCCCGTGGTGCGATAGCCGAATGGTAAAGGACGCGTACCCTGCGAAGCGCGTCGCCTTAACCACAGGATTTTTCCCACACATTTCTAATCGCACATGAAAAACGGCAAGCTTCTTTGCAGCGCTAAACGTCACTGCCGGCAGCAGCTAAGCTGTGAAAGCTATGGACCAAAGAATGAGGACGGAGGTAGTTGGCAAACAAAAGCTTATTACGAGTGTAGTAACCACTTCATGATTGCATTGTGCAGCATCCGACGGGCGTAGCACAATGTTCGCCAAAATGCCCTTTCAACCTCTTGACGAACGTCCGGAAATAGGGTATGTGTGAGTGTGTGTGATGATGAGTTACTGAGGGAAAACTTTCTTTCTCCTTAACTTCTGTGTGCCAAATCCACACTGAGTCGAGGGAAAAGTTCTCCATGCGTCGGTGTAGAGAGAACCACATTTGAAAAGTGAAGCGCTTTATGAGCCAACTCAATGCGACACACTTTGGCTTTAACTGTTTCGAGTTTGGAGTTGGAGTTGGACCAAGTTCCGTGGACAAGTTCATCATGCCCAAACTGGACTCGGATACTCTCCGTAAGAAGAAGACTGGGTTTAAAGCAAGTTTGATGCTATCTTTGAACAATTAATTGGATCAATTAACGCACAACGAAGCAATCAACCGTGTGTCGGACTTCAGGTTGGGGCAGGATTCCTCCAGCAACGTTTGAGTTACATTCGAATGGGTGCATCAAGCGCATGACGCCATATAAAGAAAACTGGGTCACATTCGTTATTTGTAGCAGTTACCGAACCATTTGCTGGGATATGGTTAGTCTTTAAAAGCGTAAAGCGTCTTTAAAAGCGTACAACTTTGCGTCAATTAGTAGTGTTTTTTGCTCGTACCGGTCCAGTGGCACATTTCTGCTCAAAAAAAAAAAAACATACTTCCACCAAGTATACTACATAAAGAAAGGCTTTCTATTCTACTGCTAGTGTTTCTCTGTAAAGAAACAGCAGCTGTGCTAGCCCCGGAAAAATAGAAAACTCTCTTCAGTCGACGAGGGTGGGCTGGTTTGATTGCGCCACATTATCTTTATCTCCACTTTGCACAGCATGAAAACAAATTGCAAACTATTCGATGACAACAAACGAACCGCATTGTGTATGGGTAGTACGTGTTTCCGGGGTGTGAAACCACGCGATTCGGCATCCTGATAGTGGACCCAGACGCAATAAAAAAACCCATGCGGCCATGATAATGTATGTAAATGTGCACGCGTTCGTCTCCTGCATTCTTCATCCACTCCCAACACAGTGCGTCCACGTCTAGTACATACTAAGTGATAGAACTCGCATCATATGGTGTGAGGATGTGCCCCATTTCCGTGCTCAGTAGTCTCAACAGTGTCTGTCTACCATTCGCGCGAAATGCTGCCGGAATTCTTGCTCCGCCGTATCTGTCAAATGAAATCATTTTACGCCCCATCACTGATAGTGAAGTGGGAGTCCTTTCCCGGTCGGTTTTTCGGGGGATACGCTCGGAAACACGTGACAAAAAGCTTGGCGAGTGTTTAGATTGCTGGTGGTGTGTGCGAGCCGTGAGCACTGGGATGGGTCGTAGATTCCTCGGCTAGCGGGTACAGTGTGTGCCATGTTAGACTGATGATGAAGAAGATGATGATGTTTAGCATAAATCGCAGACCCGCGCCGTTGTGCATCGGCAATTTGATTAAAATTCTAATTTATGCCGCTCTTGTTCGTCGGCTCTATCAGCGGCACAATTCATACAAAAACACTCACCCACCCGAAGCGGAGGAACACCAGATCCAGAAGGTCGGTTGAAGGTACGAACAAACGAAAAAAAAAATGTTAGCTCAGGGTGGTACGGCTGTGAAATCCTTTCAAGCGTTCTAACGCGCAAGGGTGGCTCAAATTAAAAGAATAGAAGAAAAATGTATATAACTAACCCCTTTCAGCGTTGTTTTTTTTTTGCTTCGCTTAATCCAACCAACGAGTCTCCGGTGGGATTGAAACGGGAAAGCGAATCAATGCGCGTAACAGCTACGTGAATGCATCACTAGAGCCAACACCTGTGGACGAACGCTTGGAATTTCGTTCGGAATCTGGAACGGCGTGTATGTGTGTATGTGGAAGGGAGCAAGAAGCAGACAAATGTCTAATTTGATTACAAAGGCAAGTGGCAAATGCTTCATGCAGGAGCGTCCAGAGTGGACCCAGAAAGCAAAACATCACTATTAACACAGACGTTTCCTCTCATTGAGTTGCCGAGCACTTTCCTAGATTGAACAGCATTTTTCAACGATAACAGTGGGATTCTAGGGTCGGATTGTGGGCTAGATATCCATCTTGGAATGGTCACACTCGAGAGCTGGAAGACGTGAAGTAGAGTTCCTATTACGGAGCGCTTTTAAATCTCGTTTCTTGTGGGAAGCTACAGAAATGAGGCTTTTGCTAGAACCCGGCAGTATAAGACAACTACTCCACAAATCTTCGTGTGCGACGTCATTGAACAGCATTTTGTCAGTGAGGGAGAGATAGAGAGAGATCGAGCGGTGGTGGTCAAACGGTCTCAAACCCTATCACTCTAGATTGAACGCCGAGAGTAGTGCCTGCAGGGGAGAAAGATACTCGAGAAGCAACAGTCATATCCTTCCAGCCGGCCACAGTAATCTGATGAGTCATTAGCACGCTCTTTTGGCTTTATTAGATTGCTATCTGCTTGCGTAAGCTCCGGAGGCTGTCATGCCCTCGGTCATCTATTTCTCGCCTACACCGTGCTTCGGAGCGTAGCACCAAGAAAAATAAACACCGAAGCCGAATGATTCGAACGATGAAAATCAACGCAACATCGGGGGTGGTGGGTATGGAAAAAGGTGAGCACGAGCAAAGAGAGAGGAAGAAAAAAAAGAAAGAATGGGAAAATGGATGACCTAGCTACGCAAAACTTTATTAAATTACGTCTGATTGGATGTTTGAGGATGCATTAAAAAACAAGAGCAAGCTACCTGGTGTCCGCATGAAACCAGTGGAGGTCTTTTCACTGGAAAGACTCACAAGTTGCTTCCCAATCCGCAAGCAAGCGTACAACTCGTACATCGACTAATGGAGTGGATTAAGTGAGACGTTAAAAGGCTTTAATCTGGTCGAACCAGGGAAACATTGGGAGGTTTTCTTTGTGGGTCCATTCAGGCTCTTTGTCGGCTTGCGAAGCTGTCAAAAAAGTTCTTCGCAGGTGGTTATTTTTAGAATAGCCCCAAGTTTTTGGTACCCATTTTATGCCACACTCTACACATTTTTAAATGATTTTTTACTACTTCCTCATGTGGCTAACAACTGGCCGAACATAGCTCAATATCTTTATCATATTCCAATTCATTTCTTCACGTTGACCAAAGCATACGGGCACAACAGCACAGGGCAACGAATTTCTTGGAACCAAGGCTACGGGCAAAAATTAATCAACTCATCTAAATTCGTCGCGGTCAAGTATTGGGCGCCCGGGACGCGAATGCCAAAATCCATATTTTTGATTATAATTTACGATGGGAAGCTTGTTAAAGTGTAAATTAACTTCCCGCGCGCCAGCTTTGTTTCGGTGCGGCTTTTATTTACTTTATTTTATTCGAAACGCGGCCCGAACGCGGCCGGATCGGTACCATCGTGCCGCATCGTTCACAATCTCGGTTATTGGCTCTTGTCATTCTGACTGGAATTAGCGGCACTCGTAAGAAGAATCCCGCACGGGGCAGCTTTCATCGGTGTAAAGGCTAGGCTAATGATACGCCTTTGCGGGCTATCGTCCAAAGCATCCAGCCCGGCGACAGTCACGTTTCGGTCGTTTGGAGAGTTTGAATTTCACATCTTCCATCACCACCACCACCACCACCACCGATGAAACCCCGATGGAGTTCAGGTATCTTTTCGTTGCTCTCCGTGCCAGGTTCAGGGCTTGGTGGGGGCTTTTGCGCTTAATTTGAATAAAGTAAATAGAGACAAATTAAAAGCGCCCGACATTAATGGTTTTTCGGACCGGGCGCGCGTCACCGATCCCACCGGGGAGAAACTCGTGCTGTGGGAAGCTGTGGTGGGACCCTTGCACACCGGAGCAGCATCATCCCTTTGGAAGAACTTTCATCGGAAACCACCGGGCGTGGATGAAAGGCACACTGCTGTTGCTCCGCCAACGTAGCGTTCTCGTCGATTTGTTATTCTTTTGTCGAGATTTTTTGGAGTCCAGTCAACCCCGTCGGATGAGAGGCGCATGGTGGGATGGTGGGGTGTGGTGGAGCTGTGGGTTGAAAAACAGGACGCAGACTTGTATTAATATTCGAAAACGCTAACAATACCAACCTTAACGAATCACCGTCGACCGTCGAAAACGTCTTCACCTCGTTGAGTGTACTCTCAAGTGACAGAAGAAGAACACTCCGGGCTGCAGTATTCCGTACCTTTTGCCGCGCGCGTATGATATTTTAATGCAGCATTAATTCGATGCTGCTTTCTGTGCGTTATTTTTAGCAAAACGTTTCGCTTCCACCAATTGTACGACGTTTGTAACGCGGTGTTTGCTTGAGTTTGAAATGTGAACGGGTACGTTAAATATTCATAACTGAACTGAAGAGCAGCTTAATATGATGAAGAGAGATATTAAAACTACACCCACCGTGTGAAGTACTGTTGACTGGAGTTTGTTTTTATTTTTGGCCTTGGAAAGGGCGATTATTCTGCGATGATTTGTAAAGCATGATTAAATCTATGCATAGAAATCCATAAGTTAAGTAAAAATTCATAAAAACAATACACCAAGCAATCACTTGAAATCTACGGACTTCAACAGTTGCAGTGAAATTATGTTTATTTTTTGCTATCAGGAGTGATTTTATCAAAATTTTGTTCTAGGAAAGCCAATCAAATATATGAAAAAGCTTACATTATTAGCGTGGAGTTTTAATGAGTCGTGTTAAGAGTACCGTGAGTGACAGAACTAGTTATCAAAAATGTTATATTAAAAATGGGTTTGCAACGAGCTCGAAAAAAACAGAACAGGTTTCAGGTTATTCGAGAGCCCTGCTGTTTAAAAAAAAATCAAAATGTGTCACCATGTACGTTTATGACTGTTTGCTAACACAAATGCAATTCAGTGTAATGTTATCCTATTTTGCTTTAAATTCCAAAATCTAGCATCCCATCAAGGTTCAACTAGCCTCCGATCGCAACGCAGCAAAGTGAAGGATATTGGGCAATCTAAAGCATACCTGATGGATGTTCCTGTCAAACTTCATTGGGGTTAAATCTATCCGATCCATTGCGAAAGCTCTCTTTCGCCGAAAAAAAGCACCGGCCATCAACATCGGGTGCACGTCAGCCCCGCAGGCAGCGCGAAGTGAATTAATTTAGATGTATTATCGAGCTGTAAACACAATGATCGACGGCTTTAGGGTGAAACGGACCTAAAGGCCTTCTCTGTGTGTGTGTGCCTTTGGAAGAGGAACGGTTTGCCTTTCATCTGTTGCCGCTACCGTCCATCCGCTACTAAACCACCTTCCGGTGTTAATGGAAAAGGTGGCGTTGAAAGCTGCCACTCTCGGGCCTGCCCAACGCTGATGGACTGCTGCCACGACGTCAGTGGCAGAAGCAGTGCTGCCCGGTGACATAGATTTTCATCGAACGGAAATGACACGTCGGGCTTCACCAGCTTGTCCGAAAAACGCCACCACAACATCTTCCCGACTCGATCGATCGGTCACTCGTTTTAGGCGCACTGATTATACGCCGTTCTGCCAATTAACCTTTTTATCAAAGTGGCCACTCGCTGGAAAGTGCTCTGCTTTCGGGCTGTCCATGGCTATCCTAATGCACACCTGGCAAATGCTGGCTGCGATGGTCTTTTACAGGCTTGCACCATCGAGGGACAGGAGCCGTAACGCAATTTGTCAACGGCACACGGTTCAGATTTATCGTCGTCCACAGCTGGAGTTGAACTGCACCGGTCCAAACATTGGCCCTAGAGCATTTTGTTCACCCCGCTGGTTGAGATATGCAACTGGCTTAGGTACGCTAGAAGGCAATGTTGTGCTACGTTGAAGGCGCCGTGGTTGGCGAATTGAAATGCATTGGTATGTCGAGTCGTTGAGTAGTACAGCAATAATATCCATTTGCAGGAAAAAGACCACCTTGCAGATCTTGATGCAGAGGTCACGTCTAATTAGTAAATCCAAAACAAACATCACGAATAAAAAAAACATCTGTGAAGATTTTAATTTTTCGAGCATCAAATCCGTAAATTTGCCACCTCTTTAAGGGTTAAATAAATCCCGCATGGGAATGTCTTCAACTCGCCCTGTAAGGATGTAAGACAGCAAGCTGGAAGGTTATCTCACAACCATCTCTACCCGGTCGGTCGCTCTTTTCGTGACTCTGTCTAGACCCGACGCAGACCCCATGCTGCGATGGNAGGTCACGTCTAATTAGTAAATCCAAAACAAACATCACGAATAAAAAAAACATCTGTGAAGATTTTAATTTTTCGAGCATCAAATCCGTAAATTTGCCACCTCTTTAAGGGTTAAATAAATCCCGCATGGGAATGTCTTCAACTCGCCCTGTAAGGATGTAAGACAGCAAGCTGGAAGGTTATCTCACAACCATCTCTACCCGGTCGGTCGCTCTTTTCGTGACTCTGTCTAGACCCGACGCAGACCCCATGCTGCGATGGCTCTCGGATCCGAAGGGCCAAACCACAATTCGCCAACTGTCCTATTGTAACTGTTAAATCGAAACACCACTGCGTGTTACTCGGCTACTCGCAAGCCTGATTTCCAAAGCCCCAGGCTCGCATTTACGCGACTACAGCATACCGTACCCATGCCGTGGAGCAGAAATTCAATTACACGGTAGAAAACTCCAACCTTGTACAACTGATGTTGGCGCTTCCAAAGAAGTTGTCTCGAGCCCTCTATCCCGGCTGCAGCGTTCTTATTTTTTTCCGGTTTATGTAAAGGACTCGGACCCGGAGTGGCAACCGTTTCAGAATCGCTCCGCTGCGATGATTAACGGTAGGGTCACAGTTCGGTTGCAAAAAGTAAATTGAATTCACCGTAATCGCTTTATCTCCGGCAGCTTTGGTACTTTGGGCGTTTGTCTGTGGCTCTTACACGAAACGATCTTACTTTCTGGTGCGGCTTCTTGGAAGCAGCATTCGCATTGCTCCGTACGCTGTATCTAATCTTCTGGGAAGATTTGCTAGGAAAATATGTGGGGAAATAAAATTTCCCTACGAAAAACTGGCGTTCCCGGTGTAGAGTGGCTCTAGCGTAGAAAGGGTTTATTTTTGCATTTTCAATGGTAGAAAATCCTAAATCAGTATTTTGTATGCTTGAACAAGTAAAGATTATTTTTTTGTTGTTGTGATGGTTGAGCTGCATAAACAGCATATCTGCAATGATAAGCGAAAGTAACATGAAAATATCGTGCTTTATGGATGCTCTAAAAATAATATCTTTTCCATCTTTTTCAATCTATAGAAGAGAAAAAAAACATCTCATAGCCAAAATTTTGCAAATAAAAGCTTACGACTTGTATTGATTCCAAATTTTTAAAAAGCAATTTTTTAAACGTTCCGCTTATATTTTTTCCACTTGGTTCCTCGTTTAATTTCATGTCGTACTGATGCTGTATTCTTGCATCTGCAAATTATCGCGTTTGTAGTTTAGTTCTGTTCCTCCATCAACTTGATGCATACATTTTTGATGATTGTCATTGAGTGAAAATTTTATTTTACGCTCGTATTTAGTTAGCTCATGTAATTAAAATCCTCGTGCTGGAATAAACAGATACCGC
Organism: Anopheles rivulorum; assembly: GCA_018908115.1. NCBI lineage: Eukaryota > Metazoa > Arthropoda > Insecta > Diptera > Culicidae > Anopheles > Anopheles rivulorum. Next base: position 14,327,229 of record CM032179.1, read on the forward strand.
ATTTCTGCATGGTTGTGTACCAAACCATCCTTAACGAAAAAAAATATAGTTCGCTTGGTTTGTCTGTCTAGAGTCTAGAGTAACTGATAACTGATTAACAGCACATATGCTTGTGGAACGTCAGCGTGTGGAACATACTTTTATACATTTTTCAAACTATTACAGCGCTCAAAACAACCAAAGGCAAAAAAAAAAGCTGTTGGATTAAACTTGTCGTTTCTGTACACCGCACTCTTTTCACTGAATGCAGAAGCATCCACCTATCCATCCAACAGTTTGTGTGATGTTTCATCGCACATTACCGACCAACTCTATCGTTCTGTTCTATCGTCCTTTCCGAAGCCAGAAAAAAGTTCCTGTCTCGTCATGGTAAAATGGCGTTTGCTTAAATGCACGCCTGCTTTCCATGCGGCCGCGACCAGAAGTGAAGCGGGAAATAGTTTCATAGAACCTACTACTTTCCATGTTTCTCTGTCCAGGAAAACATTGCAACGACCGGTAGTGGAGTTGTACAAGCTGCTCAAGGAGACACACATAACAAGAACAAAATACAAAAAAAAAAACAAACAAACAAACTAGTGCAAAACTTTACACGACTTTTTTGTGAAACAAATTTGTTCTAAAGCCTTCCGCCGGTGCATCGGGACGCGTGCTTTTTCCACCAGCGCCCAGTGACGGTGAACAACGGGTGTGTTTGAAAAATTTGTAAACCAGCACATCAGCCATGCTCGAGGGCTTATTTTTCTATCTTTCGTGTGAGAGTGTGTTTTTTTTTCTCTACAAATTTGTACCACTGTTCATTGCAACCGTACGTTTGAAAACAAATATGCAAAAGTTGCACGTACAATTTGGCACTAGGCAACCAACACACCAAGCAGGCAGAGAATGTGCAAAAGTACAAAAAAAAATAGTAACAGAAAGCAACGAAAATGTCCAGTAGAAATAATGATGCGCGCGTTTGTTTGATGGTGCTTACAAATGGTAGATGTTGTATGGCTCGTTTAGCAAACGAGGACAAAATTGAACAAAACTTTAAATGCGCGCCGTAGAACTGTGGGAAAAGTTTGCCTGCGCAATAAGAAACTGTTTCGTAAACATAAAGGAGAGCTAGAGAAATTACTTTTTAATGGACGTACAATGAAACAGAGATTTGAGCCGTGCTTTTGTTCGAACTAGTTTGTGTGTGATTTGTTTTGTTTTTATGTCTCGTTAATATGGAAATTATGAATGCAGGGTTTTCATAGCCAACAGGTTATTTTCACCTGACTTGGTGAAGTTTAAAATCTATCGAATATGATCGAATATATTAGTGTATTCCACTTATTTTTTTTTGATACAAAGTTGTGTTTTAATGGGTAAAATCGTGTTATAAATCGAGTCCAAATATGGTTTTATTTAGTTCAACTAGCAACTATACTGTGGAGTAGAGAAGGGAATAATAACTCACTTGAAGGAATTAAATCGGAGTGAGTGTGTTGGAATAAAGAATTAACTCTTTAAGTCACTCATGTCCCGCACTTCACACACAGCGATTTATATCATTCATGAGTTATTTAACTCATGAGTGAGTTGGTTTGTGAATTAATTCTTCGTGGCGACCTTTAACTCTCTCAGAGTGATTTAAATCATTCATGAGTGATTTAACACTCAGTGATTTTAATAATTCGTGAGTTATTTAACTCATGAGTGTGTTGTATCAACATGTGCTAGAAAAGGTTTCGATACATCGGATGAAGAGTAGTACATTTCTTCCTGTGGGAAAAAACAAGTCCTATGAGCAAAACCTTTTTCTAGCACATGTTGATAAAACACACTCATGAGTTAAATAACTCATGAATGATTTAATTCACTCTGATTGAGTTAATGGTCACCGCGAAGAATCAAATCACAAACCAACTCACTCATGAGTTAAATCATTCATGAATGATATAAATCACTCTGAGTGAGTTAAAGGTCACCGCGAAGAATCAAATCACAAACCAACCCACTCATGAGTTAAATAACTCATGAATGATTTAAATCACAGAAGAATTATAAAAACTCTTCACAGAGATTTGAATTAGTTCACTCTCTGCTAAGATTTAATTCGTTCAATCATTCTAAATCAATGTGCCCATCACTACTGTGGAGTACGTGTTCCAAGATATCCTTCTAAAGTATAAAATAAAGTTTTTACTTCTAACACTTAATAATGCAATATTAATTTATGCGCATTACTAATTATTTTCCTTTCATTTCTTTTTTGTTCCAGGTAAACCCGATTACATACGAAATCACGCACAAATTCTATCGGGAGGGATAATCTCATACTTCTTGGATGCAAAGGTAAAAAAAAACACGCCAAAAGAGAACATTCACGAATGCGTTTATTCGATCACGAAAAAAGCAAACGACAGATTTTCCCACCGACCCGAAGCGGCCAGGAGCCCAAGGTAAATTAAAATAATCCATCACCGATACGGGAAATTATCGGATTTACATTGCTGCCATGATACGTGTCCCATGTGCAGTGCGCCATTTCGGTCCTTCTGCGGGACCACAAATCGGTAATTTCTCCACCATTTTTTGGTGAAACCCGCGGACATCCCAGTGCGTGGTAGGAAGGGTTGTGCCGCTGATGGTGAATGGATAATCTGGTAAGCTGTTACAAATCACGCCACAACCCAACGGACACGTTTGTGAGTCGCGGTTCACGCTCCGGATGATTTCCACATTCCCAAATCCTACTGATTGCTGGCGCGGCCAGCGAGTGCGAGGTGATTGATAAAATAAAATCATCTACTCGGCAGATCGATTTTCTCATCCCCGGCTGCTGGGTGCTGGGTGGTTGGTTTTGCAGCATGTAATCGGAACAAGGAAATGCGGGCGTGTCCGGTTTCACTGTCCGTTTGGTTTTCACTTGATCTGCAAACGAGGAAAACTTTCCACACTTGTGGTGTGGGACACGTACGAACGGGCGCTGCAAATGTAAATCGATATGGGATGCCGGGAAAACCTCACATGCGGACAGCTTGATCCATACGGATCTCCGGTTACAGCAGTGCAAGAGGAAATTACAATTCGTTTGCCGGCCGCGAACGGGAAACAACAAATGGTGTGTCTTCATTATAATTTAATTTCGCATATAAATGATACATCGTGTAATGCTTGCAAATGAATCGTCCGTCCAGGTTGGCATACCCGGGATGTGTTCGATCACTTCGATCAGCTTTAGCCAGCCCTGGGCCCCAGTACAAATTGTAATTATTCCACTTTAAATTGCGTTCGCGTACACCAAGTAGCAGCAGCTGAAACACACTAGGGTTCGAATTTTTGCACGAAATGTGTCATGTGAATTATTTCAGCGACAGCGAATACAAGTTCGATGAAACATGGAAGAGAGGAAACAAAACAAAAAACGGCCAACGAACCAAACAGAGTGCAATAAGGTTCCTTTCCGATGCCTTACAAGTGCCTTTAGCTACCGGTTTTAACCTCATCCGCACCAGTTCTGGAGTGTGTGGACCCCCCGTCTGACCGTCTGTCTGACGTAGAACGTTCGACGAAAAATGTGTCCCGAGGAAGGATCGTATTTCGTCTTGCGCTTATCATAATGAAATAAAGTGCAGCGAAACTTAATAAAGCTGCCAAGCAATGGCGCACAACCACCGGCGAACAGCGTGCTGCAATCCATTTTCATTCCCGTCGATACGGTCGTGGTCCACGTTTGCGTAAAACTGCATATGTAACCTGCCAAGGGCACACACTAACCCTCTGCGCTACTAGGTTAGGATCCGTGTGAGACGGAGGATCATTTCATTGGCAGGATATTGGATTACCGTGGCTTCGTCTTGCATGGGTAACTATTCACAAGCGTACAATACACCAACATGGGGCCAATATAGGAGCATACAGTGGAATGTTTTTTTTCTCCTTGATCGTTTTGTTTTTCCATCAACTTTTTGCACAGAAGCGATTTGCACACACGAGAAGCTTTTTTTTTGTAATAGTCTTTTATTTTCGCTTGGCAAATAGTGTCGATGAAGTTTCAAATTTAGTTCAATTTACTGAGCTGGTAAAAGGCAATGTAATACAGTGCGTAACATAAATATAGACCGATAGGGCCCGATCATTATTTGAAAGTTAAAAATATTATAAAGGGGAAAGTTAGATACAAAAAAAGAAGATAAAAATAAGGAATAACGACAACCTGCATAGTCTTAATGCTATGCGAATCTATGGATTTTTTAAAATATTCGTCTGTGCATTTCATGTGCTGTATGTAAATGGAAGCATAATTTTCACATGCATAACATATCTTATTCACATAACAAGTTTGTAATGTAGCATAAATCGTTTTTATTCATTTTCATCCCAGATTTAAGGTTGTCTTCATTACGCTGCTAGTTAAGAATTTTTTTATTTTATTTTTCAATATTTTGGATCCGGTTTTTTCTTGGATCAATGGAGATTATTGTTCACTGATATAATCCACATAAACTGCAGTACATTTTGTCCGGTGGATTATAAAGATCTACGATGGCCTTTCACAAGACAGGACCAGTACTAAAAACCTACCCAAATATTTCCCCCATTGTTCGGCCGGATTATTCGGCAAAGTGGTGCAAAAAATTGTAGAATACCAGGTTTGGCAGGCATGTCCTAGCTCTTTTCACCAAAATTAAAATGTACTAAAACGTAATAAAACAACACCAAGATTAACTTTTACGCGATGATCCCATGCTTGTTGATAACCGACTGCCGCAACATACTTGTTTTAGTACTTGACCGGTTAATAAGAAAATTGTTGATTTTGTTGTTGCGTCTTGGCTATGATAAAGGTTTTCTTTTATTAAAATTAACAAATGATTAAGGCATTTTGTTTAAATTTTCTTTTTTTTTTCATGTACCAGTGTAGCGTATATCATGTTACGTACTGTTATCAGTTAGTATGGGGAGGAAAAGTTAAATATACTCTCGTTTTCATTCTGCATCACATCGTTGGGAAAACAAAAGAACTGGACGTTGTGAAAACCCTCCAACAACAACGTACCTAATTCCGGCCAGACCACAGATTGGAATCTAGGGTAACACCGGGCTCACGGAAATCTGTCTGAAACGTACAAGGGACATGGGACGTAATTCGTTGCTATAAATATAATGTGACACTTTTATTATGATTATATCGTATGTTGGGATAGGCAACGTGGCCGTGTGTTGTGGCTCGTGTTTTATAATAAGCAACAACGTGAAAGGCGAACGCATCCTTTGTCCGGATTGGGGGTTTCGCCAAACGGCTGACTAAAGAAAACACCCGTCCGAAGCGTGTGGGTAAGCTCAAGTACGTAATTTACCAAAGCTTTGCTGTTCATTTTTTTCACTTCTGTCTTCCCTTTACTGCTCCATGCTTTTGTGGCCGAAGGGGGTTGTTGGTTTCGATATTGTGCGAAGAGCAGTGCCGTGATTGTGTGCGCTGGGTCAAAGAGATAAAGAACTGGAGCGATGTTTCTCGTCTAGAAGAAACCAGGAACCAGGGACATCACCACTCGTTGAGGACCATCGCTCGAGAAATAGATACTTTGCCCTATCGGAAAGGGTGCCATTTTCCTATCGGTCGAGCAGGGTAAAGCCAACGCCTGAGAGGCCACGGTAATGTTCAGCCAAGTGGATAACACTCGCTTTATTACGATGACTGGCGGATGCCCTAACCCCAAACAGGCGAGGGATTTATCTCCCGGGTCCGAAAAAGGCTCACAGTGACGTATCGGTAAAAGTGGCTCTTCCCGGTAGCGCCCGATCGGACCGTTTTCTTGGGATCGGTTCACAAAATAAAAGTACGGTCAAAGGATACGTGATACTTGTGGGCGAAGTTCAGTTCATCCTATGCGCTACACAACTAGCAGCACGCTTATCAGAATGCCATAAGTGATACGTAACGAAGCTCCACTGATTGCTCTCCTTTTGATCATCAAGCGTCATCATAATATGGCACACGCGAGGTGAGGATCGTCGAAAAATGGTTTATCCAGTTCGTTACCACCGGCGTATATAGCGTCCCGAGAACGAAAGAAGCCGAAGCCGGTTTCTGGCACACCGACTACCGGAAAGGGTTCCAGGCCGATACGGGCCATACGGGCCACTCCTTCGGCGAAGTCATCTCGGGTCCCTGTTCGGATAACCCTTTTCACGGCGGTACGCTTTCGCCGGCTTCAGCGAACCATTAGCAAAGGTTCTTCTTTATACGACGATCCCGTCGTCCTTTGTTTGGCCTACCTGGGTGTCTTTCGATTAGTGTTTGTGCGGATGGGCGCGTGTATTAAGAACTCATTACGCGAAACTAATTATTCATGCTTCTGCCTTAATGCATTGTTTACCTGTGCCGTGTTGTGCGCTCCTTTGAGTCCCAACCACCCAGTGCGAGTCCTTCGGCTGAAGATGGGGTTGATTTTTTGACCTTCGCACTTAAAAAATGAACCGCATGACGCGGTAGCATCGTTCATTATCCTTATTTGCATAATTTACTCAACCTTTTAACTGGTCGCCATCGCGCACAGCCTTTCGATTTCGCTTCGTTTCGTTGTATGTTTGCCGTGTTTTTCCCCCGCTTTCGATAGGTTCGAATGGAAGCTTAATGGTGGTGGTCCGCAATTAAGTTAAAATTTGCAGTGTTTATCCTTTATTTTTACTTTTCATTGTTCTCTCACGTGCACGAATGATTCCTTTTTTCTCCAGAGCAGCATTTTCTTCAAGGGAAGGGAAAGCAATTTATTTTGGTTTTTGTTTTGTACTTTCTTGATTTTGTTTCGTATGTTATGCGAGGGTTGTAGAACTGCATAAACAAATGGATATAATTTATAGCGCATTATTTTTGTTTATCAACATTGAAACTCTGTACATAAGTCTGTAGATTAAATTCAGGTTTATAGAATATGAGCAGAATTAGTATCTTTAGTTAACCGAGCATACCCGGTATAGGGCAAAATACAATGAGCAAATGACTTGTGAAAATTGTAAGTTAATCAGCCTAAGTTAGGCTGACAATACGGCAAAGAAGCCGTCATAACTAAATATAAATAAATAATATCTTTAGTAAATGTGTAAATCTTCTTCGATAAACTTGAAGTCATCTTCTTCTGTGAAGTCAATTGGCTACAGCTGATGTATAATTGAGCATTGATGTGCTAATAATAAGTGTATTGTAGATTTTTAAAATTATTATTAAACTGAAAATAGGTCAAATTGAATCTAGTCTATGCTGACAAATCTATTTCAATAGACAAGCTTTTGTCTGCAAAATATAGACACCCTATTTTTAGATTCAACCGAAATTAGATATTCACTGGAATATAACAAATTAATTTATTAAACCAAAGAGTTCTAACGATGTAGAATATAACTTTCATCTATTTAGTGACGAACGGCGGGGTCTTTTGGCTATGCTGATGCTGCCGGCCAATAATTTTCTGCAAGTTAATTTAGGTCGAAAATATATCTTCCAACATTTGCTGACTGTGTCTAAATATTTTATCAATTTATTCAAATCTTCGAAACTTACTATGGCTAGATCCAAGGTATTACTGGTAAAACCTGCGGAACTTGTTTCACTCGAGAACGCGATCGAATCCACCAAGCCGCCACGTTAAAATTAACGCATCTTAAATTATGGCTCATAATTGAATAGAGTCGACGACACAGTGCCCAACGGCTGCCCCAGCGGTTATTAAAAAGGGGTCCATGTTTGGACACGCTCTGTCCTGATTAGCGTCGATGCGCTCGCCGACACGCAGGGGTGCTACGTTGAGTGTTGAATAAATTTACAATAAATTCTCGCCCATCCTAAAAAAAAAGAGCAAGAAGACACAAGGAAATAAAAACAAAAAACAACAACACACCTGAACAACACAACCCGGCGAAGAAAGCGTCGTAATTTAAAAATCCCTGCATGAAGCAAACTCAATTCGTCGTTTGCATTGTGATACGAACACGGATCAGGAGAGTAAAGGATGTAGGGAAAAGGAGCTGAAAGGGGGAGGAGGGAAACAAAAACGAATAATCTTGACCGGATATCGAAAATATTGATGACCAGCACGGTTGGAGCTAGCGACACGCTTGTCGACAAGTGGAGTGGTCATTTGTTCGTGATGTTTACGAGATGCGCTCCTTTCTTTTGCCGAGGTTTTGGAAATTAAGATTTTTCTCGTCCCCCGGCACAGTAGACGAGAGGTCGTTCCGAGGGTTCCAACATTTCCTAACCGGATTCCTGCCAGCATCTTTCTTGCGCTCACGTTACGGTACATATCCATTTATTCTGCCTTTTGTAGGATGCTGTGGTGAGTTTGTCGAAGCAGAACAGAGCGGCAGAAGGCAACCATATCTCGAACCGAACTCGCAAAGCAAGTCAAACTCATCAATAAATGCTTGTATTGCAAAGTGCGCACGACTGCACAAAACCATAATCTTCAGATTCTCAAAACGACCCCGTATATTGATATCACGATCTCAATTTAAACTTTTGCATTTGGCATCTTTACCGGTGCACCGTTTGTTCTACTACGAGGCACGACCAACCACGTACGCTTATGGTCGCCGAATGCATGTCCGGGGCGAATGTTCGGTGCATGAAAAACCGCAACACCAAGAGAGAATGTGGGCAAGATATTGCATCGATTAGATTAAACTTCGTAGATTTCCCGTTTTTGCAAAGCCACGAGCCTTTCGCTTGAAGATGGGATGTCGAGGGAAACCCATTCTGTTCTTCGTTATTTTTCTTTCCCCATTCCTGCGAAAACCACAAATAGTCAGTTTATATTTCAAACATTGTGGTTATGATCGGCGTTTGCACAGATCTACATAAGTCGTCATAGCTCTGGTGCGGGACTGGCGTGTGTGTGTCTTCAAAGCATCTCATGCACGGACTATCGGACCAGCGTAAGAGGCAGGCATCCAGTCTGTGAAGTGCTTCCATCGGTCTCTTATCTAGGCACCCTTGAAGTCGTTTCCAGCATGTGAAAACAACAATCAAGATATGATACGGTGATCCTTTCCGATTCCGCAAGCTTTATGCACGGATGCCTTACCCGTACCGTGCATTTACTAGTCACTGAAGCCATTGGAAGCTATGTCATTGGGTTGCTTTCTCAATGATTGTGAGTGACCTTTTTCTTCATGTTGAATTTACTGTACTCGATGCAATTTGGATGTTAACTTAAATCTCTTTCTTCCATCCGGGTGAGAAGCATGCACTGCATAAATAAATAAAATAATCATTTCCACCATAAATAAGCGATCGCGGAATGGTTCGGAAATCGCCGGTATTCAGGAGGCAGTTGAAAATTTTTATTCTGGCTTTGTGGTAAGGATTTGCCGTAATACACAAGCTCTCTTTTTTCATACTCGTTTCGTTAACGGATGCATTGTACGTTATTTATTGGTGCTGGGTTGAAAATCCTGCCAACCAGGTGGTGGTGTCATGATGCTTATTTTATGCCTTATCTGCACCAGATTCATGCAGCACGACTCCAGCATCCATTCGTCGTGACAGTCTTGTCGAGATTGTTCTTTACTTTTTTGGTTTTGTTTTGTTGGTGCACTGTACGGCTCTATCACGGGGAGAACCTTGTGCAAACCAGTGTCACCTGAAGCTGGGAGCAAAAATCTCTCAAAAAAAAAAGTACCAAGGAAACGACGAGCTTAGTGGCAAACGACGGCCACGACCATCTCACACGATAATAATGCAATTGCACGAAAAGTGAGACCAGAGATAAATCATTGGATCGTTCGGAAGTGCAGCGAGAAGGAGTCGGCAGTGAAGCAAGAAGGATGTACCACCGGCGCTACCACAGACTTCAACAATCTGCTGTTATTACACAATCTTCTCTTAATGCTCTTTATGTGAAGTCGTTGCGCCTTTTCGGTGTCCCGAGGACTCAAACTTCATGGCAGATTGCTATTGGTTTTGGCAGCGGTTTGCACAACTCATAAAACGCAGTTCGAGCACCGGTCGCGTCCTTCATCGTGGCGAAGCGAACGCTAAAAATCCTGCTGTGGCAACTGCACTGCGCAGCGGGCATCGGGTCTAACCAACCGTATTACATCTCCGCTGCTGTCGAAAAAGGTACCAGTCAGCAAGCAAAAATATACAGTAAAGCTGCAACCATCCACCAACCGTGTGGGGTGGAAATCGCAGAAGCCTGTGGGCGAAAAAAAAGGAACAGAAAAAGCAAACATAACACACACAAAAAGATTACAACACGTTGTAAATTTGTACGGTGTCTGTCTTTGTCGCGTCTGAAAGGTAAAAGTACCCTCACACAGAACTTTCTTTTTATTTTTCTTTGTGTGTGTGTGTGTGTGTGTGTGTGTGTGTATGTGTGTGTGCTTGAGTTCAACTTGGAGTCGTTTTAAAAATATCACAAAACCGTCAGTGGGTATGTTGCTCCAAAAGTGGATGACGATCCTTGAGGTGGTCCAACTGTTGCTCATAAATCTGTGCTGCGAAGCAGACGATTCATCGCCCGGACACGGGTGAACGGTGCTACACTTGTTTTGGGACGATGAAATATGGAGACGATTACTCTATTTTACAAGATCGTAAGACCACGTTTTCGGTACCGGCCTTTGGGCATCTTGCTAGTGTTATTAATAATCGAAACGATTCTCTTCATTTCCTAGGGAGATGCTTTGCTCGTTCAGATGAATCATTGTCCGCCTTCTTGGGGTATATTATTCTCCCTCTGGTTTATTTTAATATAAAGCATAATTTTTCTTGTCGGATATTTGATTAGGCAACATCGCTAGTTTTGTACTGCGATGTTTTAAATTCTCTCTAAACACCCTTTTTTATAAATTTAATAACCATATTTTCTTTCGTGTGCTGTTCGTGTTCGTGTCGCTGCTAGTGAGTGCAAAAATCGCTCTCAAATGGTGTCAGCTTTCCAAAAAGCCACATCCTGTGCCTTTTTTTTACCGGTTTTATTTTTTTTTTATTTGGAGGGAAGCTCACACGCCAATGGGTGGTAATTTTCTGCACAGCGAACGAAGACGCGTCACGCTGTGTTCCTGTTAAGAGCCCGCTCCATCCGTCCGTGCGAAAGGTGCTGAAGCATAAATCCTACCTTCTCACAGCAACGGACTTATCCTTTGCCCCTCGTGGCGGCGTGAGGTTGTGGCAATTTAATGAAATCCGGCGAAATCTCAATCTTACGGAAGATTTTCCCCAAGCTCGTCGCCAGCTTCGGGTTGACTATTTTCCTTTTTGTCACCTGTTCGCTCCGAGACGCACGCTTCACCCGGACGAAGGTGTAATAAATTTCAACTTCAGTGCCAGGGATTTTCTTCCTTTTTTTTTTGTTTTTTTTTGTAACTTTGGTCGATTGTTACACCGGTAGAATTAAAGGAGAAATCAAATGAATATGCCACCATTTATGCGCGCACGGTGGTGTTTTTTTTTCTCTCTCTCTTGCTATTTTCTTTGTCTCCAAACCACCCTTATCGGGTGACACAAATAAAAAGCAAATTTCAAAAGAGATTTGTTTGAAAAGGTGTGATACGGGTACCCTTTGCCATCGTGGTCGATTACCCGCGTCGGTATGGAGTGGTTTAATAATAAAGCCAAAAGTCAACAAAACTTTGCCGGCACCGTGGGCTGTCAGGGTTTTTTTTTGGGAAGCGGCCCCCAAAGAGTCTTGCGATGGAGCCGTTCCTTCGATAAGCATCGTCTCAATCTTTCGCATCACCCAGCGCATTCCCATTATGCCATCAGAGAAAAGGTGTAAGGTTATGTCATACTGTTCAGCCTGTTTATCAGGTGTATGAGAAGTGCGCCGTAAAGTATGCAATCCTTTTGGCTGCAGAGGATTATTTGTGGGCACAATGCTTCTTTTTTAGCATTTTCTCACCCCTCCCAGCAACAAAGCACGAGCTGTGTAACGAGTTGTTGGCAGTTTTGTGTTTTGTGTTCTCTCTCTCCAACACATACACGAGACCGAGCAAGAAGATGCACCGCGAGCTCTATTACTCACTTAATTTTCTATTCTACGTGGTGGATATATGTTGCTAGTGCTGCGGATGTACCTGCTATCTTGTCCCAACCTATTGCACGCAGTGAACTGTGTAGCATATTTTGCATGCTTATGAATAATTTATTCTTTTCCCAAGCTGTCGTTGCAGCCTCGCTCGCTACCGACCACCCTCGCCTTGTTTGGCTGTTTATTTAAACATTTTCTATGTGGCTTTTTCTTTTCTGTTTTTGTGCTTTGCACCACCCTTGTGTGTATGTGTCCCTTGTACCTTTTTTTCTATTTCCACTGTCACTTGCGTTACATCCCCAGCAAAGCCGCGTCCAGCAGCGTAGTCGTAGCGTTATGCAGGTCTGATCTCAGCTCGTCCCTGTTGCGGCATTGGACCGTGAGCCCCATATATCATCCAACTCCGGGCTGGAGCTTCAACGTGAAGTGCCACTTCACCGTTGGTAGTTGGCTCAGCACAGACGAACAGCCGCCAGATAAAGAATATCTTGCACCATACACAGGTTCCACTGTTCCACCGGGATGACGAAGCGGCACCGATTTGTGCAGTTGCACAGCTAAAAGCATCGCAGAAACCTTCCGCAAACCGGGCGAGTTGCTGCGAGTGGCTTGCGAGAGAACGCCACGGAACTGTTCCCATGTATATCATTTTACGATTTCTTCACCTTGTTAGTAGTGCGAACAAAATAAACTGCAGAAGAAAGGCAGCAGCACCCAGGCACTGCTGTCTATCGCCAGTCAACTCGCATCTTCTAGTCGCGTACCGTGTCAATAGCTGTTGGTGTCTTTACAACCGTTCCCCCGGCTGCATCGTGCCGTCCGTTGCCTTTGTAGTGAACGAGCGGGCGCAAAGCGAAACAACCGAACCGAAATGCGAAAGAATTCCATCCCAAACATCGCGCCGTCAATGCGCTGCGAGAATAGACGAAATTAGTGTCATTTTCATCATTAGCACACACTTTAGTTAAATGTCATCATCATTATCCCATTTGCCGTCGGTGTGGCAGCGTGCTAGCTCTTGGCCCTATCAGTCAATTTGCCATAATTAGCGTCGGAAAATGTGGGTAGAACGAGATTTGGAGGAAATTTTCCGCGCCATGGGGTCGCGCCATCACCCCATCATGGTGGTGGGTCGTCAGTTGGTAAAGTGCCACTCACGCGCACCCCCACCCTACCCATACCGACCGGCGTGACGATCATGTTGTATTTCACCCCCGGCGCGTCCGGGTTCTAATCGCGCCTGACACGGTGGATGTTTCTTTCGTTTTTTTATGTTTGGTTCTTCTTGTCACGCGAGGGAGTTACGATACAAATGTGCCGCCCGCCTTCTGGTGCCCATTTGCAGAGGATCTGCATTTGGTTTGGGTTCAGTTGTTATGAGCTCGTGGTGTGAGGGTAAGACTCATTCAGAAATTTGGCAAACCTGAAAGCTTTCCGGAGGTGGTCGGGGTGGGTTTGGCATGCTTTTTTTTTTAAAAGGGTTATTTGGAGGGCTTAACACTTTGTTGCGAATTGAATTCGGCACAATTAGAGATTGTGGTTTATTGAATCAGAACACTTCACAACGCGTTTAAGATGATTGTGACATATTTAATTACTTTCAATGTATTTCCATTCGGCTTGTGGTGTTGTTTTATTAAAGCCTTACCTGAGGGTGAGTTAATTCAAGACTCCACCAACATTTTTTACAATTCTTCAGTTGGTGAGTTGGTTTTAGATTCAATTCTTCACAGTGACTGTCAACTCACGCATCACCACGATTCACTCACAAAGTAACTCACGAATTAACAAAATAAAACAGAATGAGTGAGTTAAAGACTTCCTTTGCTTGTATTTTACTCACTGTGAATTAATTCACCCATGTGAGTTGGTAAAGCTACAAATGAGCCCCGGGTTTGCTTCTGTACATTTTCAATGATTCTTGGAACAAATCAATATAATGTTCCACGTACGTTAACCGGGGCGGCATGCATATTCGTTTACTTTGGATGTGCGTCACTTTGTTCTTCGCTCGCTTTTTGCATTATGCCATTCCCACGCAAAACAGCGAACCTGTGAACGGTTGTGATGTCTTCATCACTGTCACATAGTTCCCTTGGCGTGCGGTAATTGTGCATCACACTTCTCGACTTACGCACTGTGCAGCACGAGTTTGGTCGCTGGATGGACCGTTCGGAAAGGAAAGGCCTCAAGCAAACGTTGCATACACGTTTGGACGGTATCTGTAATTAGGTTTCAAAAATGTGACATGCTTAGGCTGTGTTGCATTTACACTTCATTCTTGCTTAATCGTCGCCGGCAGGGAAATTTCTGTGCGGTTGGCGTACGTGTTCCGGAATGTGCCTGAATGGCACAAGAAATAGAACCAGTTACCACCCAGAATGGTGCGGCAGATGTGGCATCCGTAGTCGAAAGGTGTATTATATTCGAACCGGTTTTGATGTCAGTGTTTGACTAGTGTAAACTGTCTTCTTACGGCGCACAGAAAATGACCACGATTTGCAAGATGATAGCTTAGGTAATGGAAAGGAAGACGAAAAAGCAGCTTTGAAAGCTCAAATCTTGGACCTTCTCGATCGGAAAGAGGTATCGCATGGAAATGGGTAAAGTTTAATTTAATTACACCCGANTGGTGCGGCAGATGTGGCATCCGTAGTCGAAAGGTGTATTATATTCGAACCGGTTTTGATGTCAGTGTTTGACTAGTGTAAACTGTCTTCTTACGGCGCACAGAAAATGACCACGATTTGCAAGATGATAGCTTAGGTAATGGAAAGGAAGACGAAAAAGCAGCTTTGAAAGCTCAAATCTTGGACCTTCTCGATCGGAAAGAGGTATCGCATGGAAATGGGTAAAGTTTAATTTAATTACACCCGATCCCACGATCCCAACCAATCTAGGAAGGTGAAGAAACGCCCACCGGCGCTCCATAAATATCCATTGGCGCGGGAAATGTGTGTCCAATGTATGGTTTCCCGTTAGGGATCCCGATCCCGGTCCAATGATCCAAAGTGATCTTTCATCGAAATTATGAAATAAATCTTTCTCCAAATGATAGATATTTACGGTGCCACACACTCCAATACAATGCATGAGAACTCGGCGATCCCACTCAGTACCAGCCGCGTTTAGACATATCCGCCCATATACATCCAAGGTGTAGGTATTTGTTCATCCCTGGTTCTCTCCCATCTTGACGCTGATGGCATTCTGATGCGGATAACGAAACGCCCAAAGGTGACGGTGTCGAGGAATGACTTCGTACGGCTGCAGGATCATCTTTGTATTTTCTCCATTACACACACAAAAAAAAGTGCTTTTCCCTGGTTCGCTCGCTCGCTGTGGAAAACTTTGTCGCGAACGAACCGTTGGTCGCGCGGGCAAGATGTATGTAGGAAACCTTTCTTTATCACAATGTATCGTTTCTCGATAGTTGGGCTGCAGCACACATTACCTGCATGTGGAGGATACGGCTTGTAAGCCTCCAAGCAACTCCAAGGAAGGCAAATAAGAGTGGAGAACGGCAAGAGGGATGTGGGGAGGGGGGACTCTTATGCCCTTCCAAGACAGCAAGGCGATTATCGAGTTCCAAAGATCCATCCAGCTGAGGTTTTGGGTGGGGTATCCGGCGTGTTAATAACACCGCCTGTACGTTAAGAGTGCCAGCCCCAGGGATGACTTGTGTGCCCATCTCGAGCGGAATGCTTCGCCCCATTCTCACTAGAACCACACATCGTCGCGCGTTTCCCGACCGCAAAAGATTAGATATAACCGGCTCATGATTTATGCGGTTTTGTCCTGCAACTGCTGCAACAATCCGACCGAGCAACTCTGACGGCCGAAAGCTCACCGTCGAAAGCGAGACCGATGGGGCGCGTGATCTGATGGAAGCGCATTGGTATATGGTGTGTGTCAGCGTCATGATTCTAACCGCGGTTGACCATCATTTATTCTTGCTTTGCTATCGGTATAAAACCCGTTACAACCACTAAAGCTGACCCCCGGCCGTTGGCTTAGCAGAACGAAGATAAATAATCCTTCCACCGTGGTTTTGTTGGTGGTATGGTGATGCAGTAAAAGCTTGCGATACGTGTCGAGGAAGCATTAACTCCCGGGGGGTGTATCGGGAATCGGCGTAATCATTAGTGACGAAAATGCACACTGAAGATGGGCACGGTCCAGTGCTGATGTGGCTGTGATTCTCTCTACCGGCGAACCTTGGTCGTTAAATGCGATGAGGATTCCGATTGAGCCGGATATTAAGATGAAATGTCAAACTATCGCTTTACTCTCGGTTTTGCGATAAAAAAATGTCACACACAATTCTGGGGTCCTGGTTGTGGGGGAACGTCGCATGGCAGCATAACATGCGACCATAACAGCATGCTAACGCTTCTCGGAAGCTTCGTGCTCATTGATAGATGATGTGCCGTCACCACTCAAACGGTTCTTGCGACCAGATGTTTGGAAGATGTAAATACAAAAACCACACGATCGCTGGCACTGAATTACGTTCAACGCAACCCCATGCAAGAACGATCATCTCTTATTGGAAGCGCTTTCTGTTCGGCCTGGTATTCGAGTATTCTTCTGCTATATAAACGCTACAGAGAATTAGAGAATTTCTATGTGAGCAATAAAAAGCGAATGAACGACCACACTATATGCCTTCTCCTCATAAGCAATAAAATAGCCACGAAAGGGGTTGGACAGCGAAAATAAATTTAATACAAAAGCTCACACCGAGAAATTATTTTTTATGAAGCATTCCCGCGCATTCTTTATGATCGAATTGACCACACGCACACGTATGCTGTGGTAATGGGGGAGGAAGAAGGGGTGGTTAAGGAGGGGGGGGGGGGAGAGATTCGTTTATTCATCGATACCACCAATCGGGTGGAAACATTGCCCTAACGGGATGCGCGTGACAACTTAATGGAAAACCGTGCGAAGGAATGGCCAGATAAGACATTAAGCGTTTTTGCTTTTTTTTTTTGTTATTCGATTGCACCGTAAAAATGATGTTATGCATCTTTATTACTGGTTAAAAGCGTTGATGAAGCTTTTTCCATTCTGTTTGGCTCTCGGCTTCCCGCTAAGATATTGCTGCACACCGTGCACATAAAATAAGCAAAGATTGTAAAATAACGATTAAAGGTGGTGTTTCTGTTAATTATTAAAGCTTTTTCCGAGCGACCTCCGCTTCCGATACGCAACACCGCAACCATGTTGCTTTCCTGCTTTTTTTTTCTTTGAACCGACCATGAAAACAGCACAACACCGCTTAAAATCTACAAGCCGTAAAACAAGCAGCCCTTCGGTTCGCTGATAACACAAATTTAATAAAGCGTAGAATGGCCACCCAACCCACACCATAAATTTGGTCCTTCCCTTCCCATGTTTTGGCCTTCAAATTAAAACACCGAAAGATCAGTAGCTTTTAATGTGCTTTTATCGGCAACACTAAATCATCCCTAATGGTCGGCGTGCAAATCCTAACGCGCCAACATAAACCATTACGCACTGGGTGGGTGGATGGTGCCCCTGCTCGCATTCGGGAGGGCAAAAACCATAATATGCTGGCAAAATAAAAATTGTGCTGGTGTTTGGTACTGTCTTGGTACATCCGGACATGGTTTGGTTGTGTCCCTTCGCGTTACGGCTATCGAGGGCAGATCTCGCTTTTGTCTCATTCACATTCGGTGGTGCGGCAATGGTATTCGCTTCGCTTTCTTCCCAACGTACCACAGCAAGCTTATCACAAATTACGCATCGGTGCCGAGGGGCAGTAACACGGCGCGTAGAACTTTTCCCCCTGCAAAAGCATCAGCCAAAATTAGAGATACATATTTACGATCATTTGTCGATATTGGGCGCGTATGTATGTGTGTGTGTGCCGGATAAAACGAGGGGGGGGACACTTTCTTGCCATACGATTTACTCCGGTTTCATCTTCTTCGCCAACCGAGCGAAACCGATCAAAACCACCACAAAACTAAGCGGAAGAAAAAAAGCCCCAAACTCGATCGACTTTGCCATATCACACGATAAACGGTAGGTTTTATGGAGGATCATAAATTTCTCCCCCACGAGATGAACCATTAATTTGTCTTTAATTTGGTCGAACAAAGCGGAGAGAAAGGATGTGGGTATGGGGAAAAGAGAGAAAAGACACAGGTTCATTGTAGTTATATCCGGAAAGAATCGAAGTCAGCCTTATCCCCTGCTTCGTGCTGTATGCTAGCAATGGCAAAATTCGGTAACGGATAGGCTAGAATCCCGCAGCATCCCTGACAGCCCAGGCGATTGGCAAAGTTTTGCTAATTTATGAACGTTTATTAAATATGCTAAATCTTTCTCGCAAGCTTTGCTCTCAACTCCAGCATCACGACGCTCGGGTCGTTTAAGTCACCTTCACATGCTGTGATTTGCCTTCAATATGTCGCGAATGGTGTGGAGCGAACGTTCCAGGTCGTTGATCTTAGCTAAAGCTTTGCCATGATTCTCCGTTTTTTTTGGTTTTGTTTTGTTCGAAGGCAACCACCCGTGCACAGCATTAGACGCTGACATGTCTGAAATCCTATTCCGTCAGTAGCCGGTAGTACGGTTCACGCCGAGAAAGATCAAAAGTCGAAAATCGGACAGGGTTTGACTTTTTCTCACCCCACAATCAGAGCATGTTGTTGTGCTGCCTCAGAATTCTAGCTGCTCAGCTCGAACAGTTCGCTTTTGTAGCTGTTCCAGCTTGAGCATGAAGATCCAGAAAGAGTTCCAGGCAGCCCTTGCTTGACTCACTGCCGTAGCGCGCGGTGCTCGGCGATTGTCGGAATGATAAATTTACGATCGCTGATCGAGTTTGGGAAACAGATCATTCGTCGAAATGGATGAAAAAAGAAACTTCCAGAATGGTTAGACGGTTCTATGCCAGCCGGTTTCGTCTAAGTCGTTTAGTTTGGACCCCGTTCGTCCTATTCAATGGATTAGAGAGTCGTGCCTGTGTGTACCAGCGTAAGATTTCCGCCTGGAATGTGTCCTCCCGTTGGTACCGTTGTAACGGACCGTAGAAGAAATGAAGCATATTGTCGCCTGTCATGTTGAATGTTTCGACGTTGGGACATATTTCTGTTCCCGGCTTTATTCTCTCTTCTCAAGTGACATCCAAAACCCGCTGGACCATAGCACGTTTGATGGGCTGCGATGGGACAATGTCAGCGTTCAGAACGGATTAATACACCGCAGCGACAGCATCATGCCCCGTGATTATCAGTGCATACATTATTTTGGGATCGCGACATTAGATTCTTGAGTTTCTTCGACAATAAAATCCGCACCGAAGCAGATAACCAGCATGTTCAGTGGATATTTACAGTGACCTAGGAAATAATGGTTTGATAATCCCGCACCAAAACATGAGCACGAAGCTGCGAGCAACGGCACAGGAAAACGGTTTTACGATGTTTCTGATAGACGAAACGAAAATAGTTTCTCCTCCATTTCGCGGCGATCTATTTCCAATGATGTGTATGAATCCCACGAACTCTCGCCACATCACAGCACATATTGATAGGTGTTATTGTGTCGTAAAATTCAAATGATCTTTGCCAACTTTCGGCACTCTGCGGCCAACTTTGGCCTGATTCAAGCAATGGTAACCAAAAAGAAAAAACGACTCGTTAGTAGCAAAATATATTATTCGCTAATAGGAGTGCCGTTCGCATATTCGCGCAATTAAAAGACTGGGTCTAGATTTTACGACCGTGAAACCGGAATCTTATAGTTTGATGGTAAATTTGTGGTCGGCACTAATCGGTTCCACGACTTTTGGGTTTGGCTTTGATTCGAACCACCCGGAAAGATGAAACTCCTGTTCGTGAAGCGAACGATCATCCGGCGTTGTAAAGTGTTGTCCCTTTTGCGCAAGGTTCTACCGTGTCGTTGTACCGAAAACGTCAGGCTATTTATCAATCAATCACACGCTCCTTCTAATCTGGTTGGCTGTGGTTTGTTTGCCCGCCGTTGTCAGAATCCAGACCTTCTTTTAGCGGCGGATTTACGCAGCGGAACGATTGATACTTGTTTGTCTAAATAGTAAAATTCTAACGTCCATTTGCGCGCGTTCGCAGCTCTCTCCACACTGTAGTTCCCACTGATTTCGACGCTTTGATAGTAAATGCCTCCATTAAGCAGGACCAACCACACCAGCGCGAAAGTCTGTAGCAAATAATTTACAGCTGGATTGTGAATAATTAATTGTCGTCAACGTTCGTTTGGGCGTTGTTTTCGTGCTGTTCTGAAATTCTCGGTCCCGCCAGCGGTACTTCCAAATACCAGGACGTCACGTCACTGAGCACTGTGACCCGGTACGACGCTGGGACATTCTCAATCTAATTAGGCGTAACCAAAATTCGACATCATTAACTGCCGACTGCGACAAGGTACTTTCGTTCAGAAGTAACATTTAAGAGCTTGTCGAAAGACTCTTTCCATACCGGGACTCCAAATCTGAACAAGCAATCCACCTTCCCCGGTGGGAACAGTTTTTGCGCAACAAAGGTACGAAAACGTGCACGTGATCACCTCTCCACACTGGTGAACGTGCTCGTTGGAAGATGTTGTAAACGAAAGCGTGCGAATTTTAAAAATAAAGACATTAAGCTTTTCAATTGGAGCATGGCAATGGAGTGAGAAGGAATCGACGGTACGCGGGAATAGCTTTGCCCGTGGGCTATTTACTTTTCAGCTCGGCTCGGGTGACACTGGAATCATCACACGGGCGTCACACGTAAGACGCGCTATATACCCCAAAGGCGTAGCCAGCCACCTGCACTACCATAAACGATCCATCAGCACAACTTAGGGCACACCTATGATTATCCTGTAATCACGATCGTTTATATTATTTCATAAAATTTAATACCTTTCGTGTAGAAATACCGTTGCACTGCAAGCCGAGAGTGTTTGTGACAGTCGCTTCGGCGAAGACACCAACAACCCGAACACCCGGAGTTGTTGTGCGAGCCGAAGATCATTGGCTGCAATTTATAGAGCATCCATCCACGGCTGAACGTTGGTTCGCATGCGTGCCCCTATTATCCTCACAGGCGGCAGCGCTTTAGACCATCTTACTAAGGTAAGGGAAACGCACCTTACTTTTGCCGCCGGCTTATTGCCGTAGCAATTGAACGCAACAATCGTCCAGACGATGTACAAACAGGGCTACAACTTTATTTAACGGATTCACGGCCTGATGAGCGAATGATGGGTTTACCGCGGTGTGTAGTAAAAATTATTTAGCATCACTTTGCTTTACGCTAGCAAATCGGCAAATGGTGCTTTTCAGGAATCCATTAGATGCCGGCGGTTAAGGTGATGTAAATTGTGAGCCCTTCGTCCTTGGTGCGTACATTTTTCGTCTTGCCTTTTTCCAAACAACGCGCGCAAATGTGTTTCTCAGCTCCCGTGCGCTGTTTACACGCGACCGACGTTGATTGTATACATCAATCAATTATGCTTTGATGGGTAGAGCGTTTTATTAATATTTTATCATACATAAAATCAAGCTTCCAATGGATCGTGTAGATCTTGAAGGCTAGCTATAGCACCACCCTGTTTATGCATGACACGCCAGTGAGAAAATGACGAAAATCGTACATGATGCGATCCATTTTCTGCACTGTGGGCTGTATGCGATTGGTAAAAAATGTACTTTATTCTTTATAAATATTCTTCATTGGGTAAAAAAGGATAAGACCCAGATGCGGAATGTCACACTTTTTCCACATAAATACATTATTTGCTTTTGAGGAACATTATTTGTCATACGAATGGTACTAAAATATGTAATTTAAATTTCAATAACGTAAATTACAATTACACTCTTCTGGTTGGAAAATAAAATTACAAAAATTGGCCACCATTAGCCACCACAGTGCAGCAACACGCAGCCATCAAAATACGATAATTTGATGAAAAATACGCCAAGGTTGCTTACACGAACGTCACACCGGCTTGAGCCGGCTGGCGGATGGCTTACCCGTTACGCGTGTACATTTCAGGCAGGTTTAGCTTCACATCCACCTTTCAGCAAAGGAGAAGCGAAGAATGAAAAAAAAAACCGGATGATGATCCACGTTGATGATCCCCGTCCGTTCGCGACTGACGCGACGCGGTTTCGGTGCTGTTGCATACGACCCCAGCTGCGTTTCCACTTATCTTTGATGTGATTTTAATAATTTATTTTATTGAACCATTTATCGAGCGTTATCGGAGCTCGCCCGGTGTGGAGTCACAAGGCGAGAGAATGATAAACCGCGGCAAATTTCTTCTGCACGGTGCGAACGTAAGGACGGTTTTATAGTGGTTGCGAGTGCTAGACGATGGATGCTGGATGATGGAAAAGGATTCCCGCTTACGTGATGATATGTGTAAACCATCTTCCCGGTGGCGGATGTGCGGTATCTAGCGCTGAAGATGAAGCCAAATTAGATCCGTTAAGTACGGCAGAACGGGTTCATTACGATTTAGTGCCGCCGAGTTTAGATAAAGCTTTGCCGCTTTTTTTTTTGTGCGATACATCAAAAGTGTCGTAAATGCTGCAAACGACGCTGTAATAGTGCGTCTTAGTACCGAGATCGTCAACAGACAAACAAGTACATGTAAAAGGAAATTAAAAGAAGCTTTTCCTATCACGCTACTACTGCCGTGCAATCGCAGAAAAGCTGCAAACCTTTAACGGGCGCTCCTGATAATGCTGGGCCCGGGCTTCACAACAATCTCGAACAAAGAAGGAAACCACGCTTTTGGACCCATTCACAGTTCCATCTGGTTTCCTGCAGAGCGGCAGCAAGCGATTCATTTTAAATACACCCATAAATTATCAATTTTTCATTTATATTACTGTCCAACCATCAGCACCACACGGGCGGTGATGTGCACGGGTGTTGGGTAGTTGGGAAGGGGGGAGGAGGGGGGGGGGGGTAATAGCAAAGCAATCCTTCCCCACTGTGTGCGACGGATCGCTGCAAAGATGGAGCCCAGCGGAGGAACGTGAAAAATGGTTCCCAGCCAGCCAGCGGCGAGATGGCCCAATGCAATGGCAGTGTGTCCTTTTCGGTGTGACTCCTTTTTTTCCCCAAGCACATTTATTGTACACAACGGGTCACTCGTTCTTCGTTGCTTGGGGTTTGTTGGGGAAAAGATTTCCGGCTACGTCGAACGCAGCAGAAAAGATGAGTGCCGCCGCCCGGGCTGTAGAAATGGGGTGTCCTCCCATAGCTTGGCAAGCCGGTAACGTTCGCTGTCGGGACATAAATTTTCTCCATTTTCCATTAGATGCGTCCCACTGGCCATTTAAAAAGGAAATCCGATATTAACGTCGTCTAGAGTGTGTGAGCCCACCGTAAGGTTCCCATTCTGCGGGAATGTCGAAGAAATGTATCACTTTTCAGTGAAGCGCCTCCCCCTACATTGGCCGTTTCGGTTTGTCGTTGGGCGATGCAGCTTTCTTGGCCCGGTTGGATATCTTTGCTGCTGGAATTGATTGAATTTAAGTGGCGCTTCTCGAGACCTAGAGTGGTAGCAGTCCGTGTGGGCCGATGTGCCTTTCTTGATGTCTTGCTCTCCGGCAGCGTGTGCTTTAAGATGATGTAGGCTTGGAATAAATTTTTATCCAATTTCAGTGAATAAATTCAATTTCCAGTAGTGTCAGTTCGGAGAGAAAATATTTGAATAAACACGTTCATTGGTTCTGATGGGCATCTCTGGTCTATTCAAAAGAGATCAGAGTCCATCCAGGGAGCGCTCGGAATCGTGATCCTCTACGCAAGCATCGCTTCCCGGATAGAGCCATAGCGGAAGGAAATTTTGCTGGCAATTTAATCTTCCGATCTGCTAAAATAGTTGCAAGTAATTGGATCCGTCAGTTAAACCTACGGTATTACCGGACGGCCATCCTCTGGGGCTTTAGAGACGCACAACAAAACAGGTAGCTTTTGCTCCGGCACGATCGCCCTATCCAAACCAAAGCTTTTTCTCTCGTTGACTGGAAAAAAAGCTTGTTGCAATTGCGAAATTAATTACATATTAAGATTCCGTTTGGCCGTTTCGCGTGTCTGTCAGCTTGCCATTGGAGGTAGAACCTCCAGCCGGGCACGCACTGCTGCCAGGAGGAAGTACAGCAGATACCGGTTTAACCGGCCACTCGCACCAACTCCTTGTTATGGCCACCATTAGAATCTACCCGATACCCGTTCGGCGATACTTCTGCTGATTATCGTTTGTGTGAGCGCAAACCACTATCATAGCCGACGACTGCAGCGACTGGTATAAGACCCCGCGAGGCCCGTGAGGTGATTTTCCTATCGATTTTCCCTTACCGTCATTTGCCGGAGGCGAACCAAAGTGAGTGCAAATGATATAAAGTGGGCATAATGAAAGGCTTCCTGGTGAGGCGCCGAGATGCTACTGGCCATTTTCTGCCAGGTATCGTCTGGCTTGCAGCGCGATTGCCCCCGGGGGAACCTAACCGTTTCTNATCGTTTGTGTGAGCGCAAACCACTATCATAGCCGACGACTGCAGCGACTGGTATAAGACCCCGCGAGGCCCGTGAGGTGATTTTCCTATCGATTTTCCCTTACCGTCATTTGCCGGAGGCGAACCAAAGTGAGTGCAAATGATATAAAGTGGGCATAATGAAAGGCTTCCTGGTGAGGCGCCGAGATGCTACTGGCCATTTTCTGCCAGGTATCGTCTGGCTTGCAGCGCGATTGCCCCCGGGGGAACCTAACCGTTTCTGGGCGTCCCCACGTTAGCCGAAAAGGTGCGCACGGATCCGTTAGTTCGCGATGCAACGTCGAGATTAGACGCAATTAACGTCAGTAACGAGTGCAAATGTTCTGACAGCTTTCCGATTGCTTGATTGATTTCACACCGAGCGGGTGTTGTTGTGTAGCGTAGTGGCTGGGATTGGTTCGGGTCAAACCGTCCTCCAAAGAACGCAGCGAGAGAGAGAGTCGATATGCAGAATTGTATGTACACATACCTAACTGCCATGTTCCCGCGGTGGGTTCCGTTCGTGCATGATGGGCCACTTTAAGTTGCGCGTCTCAACCCGTTATCCATGTTTCCCGTTGGGTGGGATGAGATGGCACAAAAAATAGTGGAGGTGTTAATGGCATGTTGTAGTTGCTACCAAATTTACTTATCTGTCAATAGCTTCTTCCTACGATCATTCGCTACAGTCGAACGTCATAAATTTGCACGCACCGTTGTGGCGCGAATCTTAAGCAATAATTACTAATGCTTTAATTACTTCTAATTGAAATGTCAAATTGGAGCTGCTCGTGATCAATTACTGGAATCAGGTTACTGTAGTTGAAGCCATGAAAGTGTTGTAACATGTCAAATTAAGTTCTCTTGAAACTTTAAAAATGTGGCAATGGAAATCGGACGTAGAATCGATTGGACCTCCACATTGTTAAGCCGTCTAGAGAAAACGAGGTTTTCCACGAAATGGAACAGAGGTAATCTTTTATTGGGTTCCACTATTCCAGCGATGAATATCTATACAAGGTTTTATTTGATACTCCACAAGTATTTAATAAGTTATGAAATAAATTAATGAAAGGGTGTAATTTTTATAGCTGAAATGATTTTATCAATATTTCAATAAAATCAGTAAATTACCCACTATTTCAACTGAAAACTAAATTTCATGGTAAATAGAGTTTTTTTTTTATCTTGCTTGATTTTGAAGACTATTGGTGAGATATTCGAAAATGCGATAGCTCGGCGGAAAGATGAAACATTGAAGAAACTTTGGCCTGATATGGAATGTTCAGAAGCTGCCCAAATGCCCAGCAAGTTTGATGAAAAAAAAATTAGCAAAACATCAACATTCTGTCTAACACAAATATTTTCAATAGTTCGGGAAGCCTTTGCCAGTTCAAATCAAAACCAATCCGATTCATTCAACATCCACTTCGTTTGCTTTTTGGTTTTCGCTTCAATCATTAATTTAGTAAACGGTACATTCGCTTACGGTTGAAATCGGATTTTGATAACGCACAATGCTCACGTGTGTACCATCTTCCCGCTGGTCGCCGGTGTCAAAGTTGATGGTAAAACAAATTGCCCTAATGCGATTGCACCGTTTTGATGTTCTATCATAGTTCCGTAACACAATCAATCAAACTCAGATTTTTGCCAGCAAATCTCTCGAGAAGAGGTCGTAGCGAAAGCTTATTCTTTTGCCTAGTGCCACACCATCAATGAGCTTGCTTGAGTGCGCGAACAGCGTAGCAAACAATATCGACCATATCGCAACACGTCCCTCAAGCCATCGCCGCCATTGAGGATGCTAGAAGCGGGCAGAAGAATGTTACCAAAACAAAGAATGCTCACACTGCGGACGAGCGCCGGAGCCCGGGTCCGTATGCCGTTGATGAAATCGTGGGTAAACTGACAGCATGCGTTCCAACGTTATTTCCCCCGAGCATAATCATGCTTCTTCCGTCGAAATATGTTCCTCCATTCTATCCCACCACTGCAATTGGCCCGGTAAAGTTTTGTGCTGGGCGAAAAACTTTTTCCTATCCCCTTTCACATGGCCACACTGTGGTGCTCCAAACAACCCGGTCCAGTCTCCCGCGGCGTACATTAGCAGTGAAGGGGTTTTCTCGGTTTTTCTTTATTTTATTTGCAAGCTCCAACTAAATCAAGCGGTTCCTTTGGCGACAAATGAGCGAAATGAACGAATTGAGACAACGGCAAAATAAAAGGCAACTAATAAAAGGGAAGCCACACAACACAAACATCAGCAGCAAAACTACATGCACATGCTGGGTGCAAATTGTGGCGTTGCCCTGCGAACGATGATCATGTTTCCACGGGTGTTTGAACAATGTTTGTATGATAATTTATGCAAATCCGTCCACTCCGCGATAATCACTATGGATGCGCTACTTCCATTCGCTGAGATTGGAGCAAAACAAAAAAACCCGAATGAGCGTTTATGTAAAGCAGCCGTTTGACGCGTTGAAGCGTGCCGAGAATGTAGATTTCCATTTTGAGACATTCAACTCAGACGCCCCGGTAGTGTGGGAAGCCAAAGGGATTGAAGTCCCCTGCTAAACTAACGAGCCACTCGCGCGGTGTAATGTGTTAAAGGACGAATGCTTTGTTTTGTGCTTGGTCTCCTCCGGGTTATTGCGATGGGAGAGGGTGTGTGTGTGTGTGTTCGCGTTCTGGAAAGTGGTCAAATATTAATTGGACCGCGCGCCGCGATGAAAGCTGCCAGATAGCGCGTACAAGCTTAAACGACTGCGCGTTACAGCCATACCGTTTAATCGAACCGAGTTGAATGAGATTTTCTCTGTCGTTTGTTTTTTTTTTTGCTTCGTTTTTCTGCTTTGCTCCTGCGGATTCGCATGTAATTCGCGACTGGGACAGAGAAAGAAAAACAAAAAGGCACAACTCAGTACGCATGGCCGGTGGAATGGGTAACATAACTGTGAATGAAGACTCCCCGCGGACGGAACCAATCCGACGACGATGTGCGGGCTCGAGGTGCGTGTATTTGTAAGCGTTTCATGTTACACAAACCCATCCCATGGCCAATTTCCCCAAGGCCACCTTCAAGGCATCTGGGAAGCCGGGCGTGCCGATCGGAACTCAACAATCCGCACACTAACGCTTCATCTAGAACGATTAGCAAACGGCAAATGCAAGGGTGAAAAGCGCCGTGATTAATGCACATACACTCGGGACCATCGGGCATTGATACTTTGAGTGGCGAGAACCCGGCGAGGACCGGTTGTCGTGCGTTTTTTTTTTTTGTTTTGTTTTTGCTATAATGTTTATGGACAGTAGAAAACGTAACGGGACGCCGGTCTCCCATTGCTTGGTTCTTTAATTTAATTACAGTTCTTACACACTACTCGGAAATCCGAACCTTTAGCCACTCGGAAGGGGTTCCGTCCCGAAGGGCATGTTTTGTTTTGCTTCCTTTAGGTCATACGCTGGTTGCGCTGGTTTTGTATGCGCGTGTAAGCTTTCAAGAACCCACTCGAGCCGGGAAACTGTTGTGAACATTATGAATAGATAATTTTATTAACCTCTTCCTGTCCGTTTGAGTGGGACAGACAACGCAACCGCAACTTCTAAGCCAAGCCGTCTGATGTACAAACACGTTTTTTTTCCCATTTTCTTTTCTTCTGCAGGCGACGTGCTGTCAGGTGTTTGCTTCGTCGGTCAGCTGGACACACACTCGTTGGCCATGTTTCTGCTGATACCGCTCGTCATCTACCTTTCGATCGGTGGGATCTTTTTGCTGGCCGGGTTCGTGTCGCTGTTCCGCATCCGCACGGTGATGAAGCACGACGGCACCAGAACCGATAAGCTGGAGCGACTAATGCTGCGGATCGGGTTCTTCAGCGGGCTGTTCATACTGCCGTCGCTCGGGTATCTGGCGTGCCTGTTCTACGAGTACTATCACTTCGACGATTGGATGATCCAGTGGAACAGGCAGATGTGCAAAATCTTCTCGATACCGTGCCCGGCCGCCCGGCACGGTCCACCCGATCCGAAGCCGATCTTCCACATCTACATGGTGAAGTACGTCTGCTCGATGCTGGTCGGCGTGACGTCGAGCGTGTGGCTGTGGTCCGGCAAGACCGTCGTCAGCTGGCGGCAGTTTGCCGAACGGCTCCAGGGAAAGGACACGCGGAGTCGCGGTGCGTACGTCTAGTAGAGGGTAACGCGGGTGCGCATCGTTGCCCATCATCCGGCGGTGCGCATTACCGCGAGAGTCATTAGGTTTTAGGAAGAGGCATCACCATCATCACCATGGGCAGTTGCGGAAGCTGACCATACATCGACCCTGCACCTGTGCACCATCCCGCACATCATCATCATGCACCATCCGACTTAACCGAACGCCTCAAAAGCAGACCTTAATCCGCGCAACACAGAGGTAGCTGAGAGAAGGAACCACTTCTAAGATCCTCTTAGAAAACACAGTGGAGAGACGTAGAAAGAAACGAGTGGAAGCTAGAAGGATAACCCACACAGAGAAGATATGTTTCGTTCGAGGTTAATTTTGCGAACTGACCAAATATCTATGTAGTCTACGCATCCTTAGGCGAGAGTGCATTTAGATTTACTCATTTCCGCTGCCTAATGGTGGCACTGCAGACATCTATTGTACAGGTAGTAAGATGGCTTCCGACTATTCTACGTAGCGTATGCCTGATATTGTGTATCGCATGGCAGTTCCCTTTTTCTTTCGCATTGCGACAGGTTAGGCTTACACGAATATCCCTGCGCCGCTAAACTCGCTATCGCAACGTGATAGGGACTGCATGAAGGCACGAATCAATGCTTAAGTAATCGCGCGCGAAGAAGGGCCCGAGCTACAAGTACATACAAGAGTTATGTGATGCATTTCGAGAGCAGCCGTAGTAGACGAGTTCGGTAGAAGAAATAATTGTTCAAGTTGCGATACAGGATATACATACGCGCATAAACGTTGAACGCATTACAGTAGAGAAAGGAGTCAAGTACGAATGTTTTGTACTGCAGGAAAAAAAAAAAGCAACAAAACCTATGTGTGTAAGAATTAGGCAACTAAATTCTAGCTGTACCATACCTACCTTCTGCTACTAGCACTAGGCGTTTCGTAAGTAGTTTGTAATATTCGCATCGATCCTTCCCTCACCGCATGGATCCGTATCTCCGGAACGAGGAAGCTGTATTGTACATATAGAAAGTTATAAGACTAACAACCGCTAAATTAGCACGGGGTTGTGTTACAAGCAGAGGAAAAAAAAACCAAAACCCCCAACGAAAAGGAATTCGAATTTGCTAGGTAACCCAGGTGCACCTCCGATGGTGCTTGTGAATAGTTAGGAAGTTACGTACCTATAAGCGCTGCGAGCATATTGCATTATAACAGAAAGGTTCTATTTTAAACCGCAGATTTGCTATTGATTTGCGTTGCTCTATTCACTGTCATGCTTTAGATTTGCATCGACCTCCTCCTATGCGCCAACAATCCCCTTTTGTACCATTCTGCAGAAGGATCTGTTTCGCGAGTTAGCAGACGAATACTAGGAACGCTCTAACGCTCACGGATGTGACTGCGTTACTGGCAAAGGTGCTTTCATCTACGCATTCGGATGATGAAATGCGACCTAACCCCCGCCCAGCTTATTATCGCTATCTGGTACGACATTGCAAGCAGCCGTGCCGTAGTGCCAAAAACGGGATGCTAACTAGCATTCAATCCAAACCACTAATTAAGGACAATTCCGTGCTGCTTTTGCAGGTCCGGGCAATCTTGGCACACGGGTATTGACGAGATTGCATACACGGATCGCCGTGGACAAGCCACCGCATTGGGGGCCACCGTTATAACGTCGAAAACCTTTGCCGTTTCAAGTATATCATTACTTTGCCAACCCGCCAGGGGTAACAGGACGAACCTGGCGTCGGTACGCCTAATTGTGCGCTTGGAACATTCCACAAAATCGTACTGCTCGTCGTTTGCAGTGGGTGATACAAAGCCACCGCACCGAAATCCAATCGTCGCCATACATGAATATTAATGACAGTGTAAGCCATTATCGGTGGCGACGGGTTGGTTGTGTGGGTGAAGTGGTCAGCATCCACTTCCACGGTAGTAACCGGTGCCAACTGGCCTTACGGTAAGAGCTTGCGCGTCGATTCCCGGCTATCTAAGCCGGTCAAGGATGTTGAGCTATATCAGCTCGCCACTTTCGCTGGGTCTGCCACGTGCTACTTCCTTCATGCTTGTTGCGTACGCGCGTGACCTGGCCGTCTCATTATGCTGGCAAGCAGTGATTTGAGATTCCGATAGTGTCACATCGTCCTTTGCCTTGGGAAGACTCCAAACGGGCAGGGTTACGCATCCCGCAGCAGGATCGCCCGGGAAGAATCCTTTGGCGTCACAGAACAAGAACTGTAATTGGAAGCGGAGGTTAGCCCGGGTCCCATTGAAAGGAGTCATTAATTATCCGAAGCAGATTATGCTGTACAGCCACGTGCGTCGGGCCAAAACCAAAACGAATACGGGCGTACCAAGGATGCTTGGGAAGTGAATTTTCGGTCGCGCACACGTTTTGCGTTTGCGGTTTGGTGATTGTACCCTGTACCACGTGTCCGGAAACTTAATTAATCATCGAAACGACGCTGCGCTGTACTGGTGAAGAATTGGGCACGAGCTTCCCCCCACAACAAACAACCGGCGCACATTTAAAAACAAAGCCATCAAACAACAAAAGAGAGCATCCTTAGCAGCGCAACAAGCGATGATCGCCCTGGATGCTTCTCGCCGCTCGAACTTTGACCAAACAGTCCCGTCTTGGAGGTTGCCCTTTCCGCCAAGAAGTCATACGATAATGTTTTCAATTAACGATTAACCTTCCGGGAAACGAGATGAGGGAACCAACCACTACACCAGGCACGCGTACGTATGCTGCAACGAAAATGTCCTATTTTTCCGGGACCATTTTGGGCAAACCGCGCCGCGTACCAATTGGCTGTGGATACTTCTTCCACACCAGCAGCGTGGATAAGTGCCTCAAAAGTGACGTGATAAATTAATGCCCAACATTACCAACCGTGTACGGACGGACGGGACGGCGTAACAGGACGATGAGTGCCGGGATGTATATCCCGGTCGGGCTCGGTT
Organism: Anopheles rivulorum; assembly: GCA_018908115.1. NCBI lineage: Eukaryota > Metazoa > Arthropoda > Insecta > Diptera > Culicidae > Anopheles > Anopheles rivulorum. The sequence continues at coordinate 14,358,943 of CM032179.1, forward strand.
GTTTAATTTTGCATCGTCCTTAGAAATGGCACATGAAATGGATAATGAAACGAGCCATGAAAATTAAAATGCAAAGTACACAGAGAAGACAGCAACTAATCCCGCCTCTCTGACCCCGACTTGTCATCTCCCGCCCAAATGGGAAGCGAAGCGCTGAAGGAACAACCCCGTACACGACAAACGTTCGTTGGGTTGGTTGTTGTCCTTTTGCATTTTTTTTTTCTCGTTGTGTATTTTGTTTTCATGAATATTCTGTCTTCCTGTTGCTTCGAGTTCTGAGGGCAACTTTTTTGTTTTCTTGGTTGCTGTTTTATTTTCGTTATACTAGTCTCGAGCGCTGCGCTGGGTGCCCCGCAGCACCGTATCGGTTGACGGCAAATAAAATTGTGTTTATGTTTTTAATTTAATTTTACGATTATTGCTGCCTTGTTTTGCCAGCGGTACCGACGACTTCACTTGCTTCGCTCTCTTGGACGCTTTATGGTGATTCAGATTTGCGCGTGTTCCACAGCTCCCGCCCGCCCGGCCACACAAGCTTTTTTCTCCCTTCTCCATCTCCGGACGAGATGACACCGAACTTGGTAGTTGGCATTCCGATGCAAAAATGTTGCTTTATTACATAGCCAATATGCAGCATCATCCCGGCGTGTGTTTTGTGTTTTCGTCCCTTTTTCTTTGCCCGATGTGTAATAACATAAATTTTTTTGGTGTGCATCCTTTGACACTGATGAAGCTATTCATACTATTAAGCTTGTATGTGGATCTTGAAGCTTGAGCTTGTAGACAGCTTATTTAGTTTAATGAATTTGACCCATTTTTTTTTTTTTAATTTATAATTGTTTGTCTTTGTTATTGTACTAAAAAATTGACAAAGGTTTAGACAAAAATACGTTACAACTTTAATCGTTTATCATTTTATAATTAATTAATTAATGTCAGCTTCTGAATTTATATCTTTCCTTCATTCGCTTCTGTGCAAAGTCGTTGAAAACATCATCTGATGTGTTTAACAACTTTTTTTCAGTCCAGTTCTTGACGTGTTTGTCTAGAAAATACTCGCAAATAAAATCTGAAGATAATTTCTTATTATTAAACAAAGAACTTTTTCTCAAGCACCCAAAATCGCTTACATCTCTACGAAAAGAAACAAAAATCTTGTTCTCTTTTACTCTTCCAGTGGAACTATCTCGTTTTCGGTCAAAACAAAAGCAGCCACGGTAATCGAAATTAAAGTTTGAATAACATTCCTCCCGCTCTTTTAAAATTGCGAAAAGGCTTTGTTTACGCCCTTGCTGAAGTGTTATATTTTTAATTTAAGCAAACCAATTTGTGTAACAAAACAAAATTTTTAAAGTTTCCAAACCAAAAACCGATTCTATCTGCCATCAACCCGAGTGCCGAGATTTGGTGAACGGTGAACAGAAAACAAAACACTAGCCCATGGAAAGGTTACGGAAATAGTGAATTGGCAAACCCTTCGTTAAGGATGTTTGCGGTGTCGTTTTCTCGTTTGCCTAAACAAAAGACTATCTGCTGTCGATTTCTTTTGGCCGGCGCTTTTGCTCAAGAAATTCCACCCTTACTTTTTTATTTGAAAATTTTGCACAAAAGTAAGCATGGGGAAGATGAGGATTTCTTTGCTCCCGCTTGTGTCGTCTTTTCCAACGCCAGATAGAAGCAGAGTGACGACGGTTTTCCTTTCGCGAACTCAATCAACTCTCAAGAGGTTTGCCCGTTTGGAGGACGGAAAGACCGGTCGATTGGATCGTTCTGTCATTGGCAGGCAAACAAAAATCCTTCCTTTCCCTGGTGGTTCCTTTTCTTCTGCCTCTCCACCGGGGTGAACTCAAAAAAGTAAACAGATGCACGGATTTCCTTTCAGAGAGTTCGTTTAACTATTTTCCGCTCACAAGTGTGTATGTGTGCCTTGAAGATGGGGCTGGTTTCGGTTCGATGAGACTGTGTGTGCAGCCTCTGTTTGTCAGCCGACAGTAGTTCTCTGTTTGCGTCCAAACAGTCGGACGAAAGGGCATTAGCAAAACCTTTTCCAATGAAACCTTTTGCCGTGTCCCCGTGGATAACCTGCTTGGAGGATGGAATTGGATTTCGTCAAGTGTGAAACTCGTACGATGTTAACCGTCAACATTAAGCCCAGATTTCATATAAACGGAAATATAAAAAAAAATACACACGATTAATGTATAAGCGACGAACCCTTCTGTTTCCCTACTCAACTCTATTCTTGAAAATATTTTCGATTAATTTTCCTCGTAATCGTATTGGTCGGGAAAAAAAATGAAAAAAATGGGAGAAAAAATATATTTTCGAGAATAAAACTTTTCCTGTCAGCCGTTCACACGTTTCCAATTCAAACCTATCCACCCTTATTTTCTGTCCAGGGCGCATGGAACGGGAAGTGATCGCGATAATGGGCGATTTCTCTCCTGGGATCAATAAATAAATTTTTATCTTCGCCGCTGCGGCAAGAAAGCAAAGCAAAAAAAGCGAACTCCAAACACGTCCAAACCGATGGTGGAGTTGGTGGATGACTTGGTGGTGGCCCTTTTGAAGTTGACTGTTGGCAAAAGAAGGAATGAAGTTTTTTTTACACTGTTCATTCAGTGTTGGCCAAGGAGTTTCGTCCTGTAATGCGGACTGATGGTGTCGCGTAAATTGCGCAAGTTTCTTCCTCATCCTGTTTTTTTTTGTCACCGAGGTCAGATTGATGCTGTCGAACCAGTTTTTTTTTTTGTTGACGTTGTATTTTTTGGCCTTAAATTCCATTCGCTTTTTTATTATTAATCGCATGGAGCACTCGGTTGCGCGAGGACGCACAAATGTCACACAGTTGGTTAAAACGAATCGTCTACATCCGAATACAACATCGAAACCGGAAACACTTCTGCAGGATGGATGGCAACAAGAAAAGAAAAGTAAAACTATGAAATGGACTTGTTTTGATAAGGATTTTTATATTTTACAAACTCCTTTTCCCATTGCCTTCTCGGTCGTTCCTAGCTCGTAGCTGAAGATTTCATTCTTTATTGCAAACTTTTGCTTGCAAACATGTTTTAGTTTTTATTTGCTCCTTTTTTATGATCGATGATGATCGATCAAACACCTTTACGCTATAGAAAGCGAACAAAACTTGGTCGTAGAGTCCGTTAGTGTAAATCAGAAAATCAAAACTATTGTTACGGCAAATGCAAACGGAAAAAAAAACGCTAATGCTCGCAAATAATTTCTGTGGATCCGTGTCGCTTTTAACAAATGCCAAATATTCGATCACATCCGTGGTCGAATTGTTCTGTAGCTGTATAGACGAACGGACGGACGTGTTGCAAGGCGCTTTCCCGAATGTTATGGTTTACCGGTTTAGCGATTAAGTTACGTATGGCCTCTTGTACGCCCACAAGAGCACGAAGGAAATAGATGGAAATGGATTAATTGTTAAACAATGTGTCATAAAATGTAAATGCTGTTGGAATGGTTGAGCTGGAATGGAAGAAGTAAACCAAAACGAAAGCTCCACCTTCGCATACCTTCAGCGTTTGCCTTTCATGTAGTCATTAATTTAGATTTCGTTAGCAACAATAACCCCTCCAGATGCCGTCAAGATAAGAAAAAAAACGGCCAACAATGTGTTAGGTGTAGCTTTCAGCGTGGAATTTTCAAACCGAGTTTTGGAACTCTAGGCTTAAACTTCCCGAGTCGGAAACTCGAAACAACACCGACGGGCTTGCGGCTTTACACGTAAAACTCTTGCTAGAAAGTTTGAGGCAAACGTTTGAAAAGTAGCGTGTTCGGGCAAGAATGCTTCCTCCGGTGTCCGGTACGTGTTTCTATATGTGTACAAAAACAAACGGAAAAGAAAAAAAAAACATTACCTTAATGCGAACATTAAAATAAAATATTTAGCATAAGCGTTTGCAAGAGAGAGAAAGAGAGAAAAAGAGAGAGAGAGAGAGAGAGAGAGAGAAAGAGAAAGAGAAAGAGAGAGAAAGCAATGTGCAAAAGGGTAAAGAGAAAAATAGAAATAAAAAGCGTAACATAAATTACCCACACGAGGCAGCAACAGGTAACTCACGTCAGCACGTGTCCTCTTTAGTAGGGAAATGCGTGAAAAACGTGCGTGCGTGTGTTTATTAAATAAGTGACACAGCAACAAGTAGCTGTTGGTGAGAGAGTTGAAAAGGTTGGTTCGCAAGGAAAGCATATAAATATATTATATATACACACACACAGACAAACCATCAAGGAAGGGAGGAACCGCTCGTGAGGTGACTAAGATAATGATAAAGTGTACATCGGATAAAAGCATCGCAGCATCAGCAAAAATATGAACTATTAGAAGAATCTTTAAACCGTTGTTGTTATGGTGTGTCATCATTGTCCGTGCTGCTTCCTGCCAGCCCGATCGGTTGGGAAAGAAATGAAAATTTTACCTTCTTTCCTCCACCCCCCCCTAATACTGCTTCCGCACACATCCCCTCCCCCGTGGTTCCCGTGGAAAACATGTTCATAAAACACACATTCCTTAGAGCATGGGAATTGCATGCCACTAGTGTGCGAAAGGAAAACGGTTTCTCTTTTCGCTGTCACCATATCGTGGCCTCGGTGGATGCAAACCCCCTCTCGCGAAGAAGAAAGATCTACCTAGCGACGGTGGTGAGACAAAATTCTTGCCTTTCTTACGGATCCGCGTGCCAATGTTGATCGAAAAATAATGTCCTCCCGGTGTTGCTGATTCCGTGTCCCTTTTGGTTGTTGTTTGAATTCTTGTCGGTCTTTGTTTTCTTCGTTTTCTTTTTCTTTTTCTTCTTCTTCTTCTTCTTCTTCTTCTTGCTATGCTTACCGGGAAATTGCATAGTTTAATTTTGCTTTTTTTGTGTGTCTGAAATAACAGCCCACGGCTTTAACATTTTATTTTTAATTCTTCAGTAGATCCATCATACGGGTAAGAATTTTTTAAACAATTTCGAATATTCGTTTCGCAACTATTTCTTCGGTAAAACGGTAAACTCATCCGAAACTGAAGACGAACAAGGTAAGGATTATCATTTACTTGTGCATGATTGTAACAAATTTACGTTGCAAATTCAAACTTCTAGAGCTGCTTTCTTGCAGTATCTTCTTTGTAAAACTTTCTTTTTAAAACATTTTTTTTTTTTCAGGATCGTTTCATAATGGAAGCTCTAGCGAGAAAGTTTGAGCCATTTCAAGTTTCTTTTTTTGCAGTTCAACTGGAAAGTGTTTAGTTAAATAAGCAAACTTTTACATTTTGAAGACTCTGTGTACCATTTTTGGGGGATTTTAAAGCTGTTGAAAGTAGGAACGATTTCCGCATCATGTATTTTTACTCTTGGGTATGTGCTGTTTTTGGAGTACTCCATCGTAAATTCGGTTATGTGAGACTTTGAGACTTCAATTTGTTGTAGAATGTGATCCTACTAAATACATTTCTTCTGCTGAAGCTATGTTGCATCGATTGATATATCTTTGGTCTCTAGAACCATACAATTCATGCTCTGTGTTGGATTTGAGAATTCTAAATTCCATTACAAAAACTGGCGTTAGCTAGACGTCCAAGTTTACTGATCCTACACATACCTGTCATTAGCACAGTAGTACTACCGCTAAATTGATACATTTCCCAACATGAATGTTTGACGGTCGGTTCACAATCTATCCTTGCCTAAGAACGGATCATAAGATCCAGTATTTGTCATCAGATCCGGCATCGCAAATCGGAATCAGCACCAAAAGTCATGTCGGGTTATGATTATAAGAATTGCGGATGCTAAGCTAGCCATAGAGTCAATCTCCGTAAACTGGAGCTATTGGTCTGGTTAACAACAAGTTCCAGCACAGATTGATAATGTAGAGGAAGGATCCAGTTTCGTCGACCTACTCAGTATTCTTTACCTAAAGACCCTGGAGCACGAGTCCTGTAAGCTTTCTTATGGTTGAAGCATACTGCTGCAAGACACAGAAGTCATCGTTCCTGACAATTCCCTTAACTGTCTTTACCTCTTCTTACTTATTATAAGCAGCATTAGTTCATGTAAAAGGACTTTTAATACCTTTACCTGAAATAACAAGGTCGAAATGTTCATGGTACATGGTACGCAGTTCTAAGACAGTCAATCTACAATGACTATGACAAAAACAAGCGGTCAATATAATTTCATTTTCATGCCTAACAACAAATCGTTCCTTTTTCTGTATTCAAAGTAAGAAAAATAAACTTCCCAATGTCTTCATCATTAAAAACACTAACCTTCCTGGAAACTAGGATGTTCCAGTTTGTGAGCGTTCATGTTAAAGTTCACCACCTCAACAAACAGTGTTTGTTTGTTCGGTGAAGTCTTTTTTTGCAAATAAAGACCAATTGTATCTTCCAATTGATTGTTTATCAGTCATATTGGTATGAGTGATTGGTGATTAATGATTGGTTGTCTATCTTTTTACCACAAGGGAAGCATCAATTTTCACAAATATTAAAAAATACAATTAAAATCATTTTGTTTCCTGGTCAACGGTAGAAGAATGCATTAAATCGGAAAATATTTTTGTCGTTAAAAGTAAATGTGAAACGAAAAATACAGTTTGCCTCTAAAAGAGGAGAACGAAACGATACCGTCCTCGTTCACGGATGCTGGAGAAGAGGGCTGTAGTGTCCGACCAATCAAAAGCCTGTCACCGGTATGTTTATTAAAGTTAGACTTTATGAATAATGATTCCATAACTTTCAATTTTCAAAGTGTCCATCAAAAAGAGTATTCCTGGACCAGTTGCAATTTTGTTGCTAATACTATCAAACGATTCGCTTCCTTTCTTTGAATGACAAAGAAAATAATCATATGCCATAAATTCCTCGAAACGTGGAACATGGACCGTGAAGAAGTTGTGAAGAACGAGCATCCCGTGAACGTTCCAGTTTTCTCAAGAGAAATGCAATTGCCGGAACAGACGAAGCAGAGCTTTTAACAAAATGACAAACGAGGTTATAAATACACACCATTTTGCTAGCTGACGTGACAACTCCATTAAATTATGAAAAGCAAACATATGTTCTGAGCACATGAATACAAGGAGTTTTTGTATGAATGAATATCCTATTCCACTCTTGGTGTACGTGCCGGAAGCCTTGTCAAAATAAATGATTCTTATTTAAATGTTTGTGACCAATTATCATTACCACGAATGCGTTAATTATTCAGTAATCAATTCACTACACTGATTCGAAGATGAAGTTTTACTTCTTATTGCACTTTCGTGTTCTCCGTGAATATAATAAATACGACATTTAAGATGTCTTATAAACTCTGTGGATAGACAAGAGCATCTAACAGAAGTTTTAACAACAATAGCTTATAACATTGTGTGAACAAAAAGACAAAAAGAGACGATTTTCTATTGGAAACAATTAACCAACATACTGCTGATCTGCAGCTGTCTAGATAATCAATGTTCTACAGAAAATTCCAAGTTATTTGATGGCTCATCTCATTCTTACTCTACAGGAGCGACTGATGGTTCTAGTGAAAAAAAGCTTTCCAACCAAGTGCATCACCACTTTGAATGGATGCCAACATTAACTTGAGACTGAACAACCGATGTGGGGAATGATTACTTTACGTCCCCCATCAAGGAGATGAATGTCCGTCTGTGGTTAATGATAAGCAAAAAAGGAAATATTCATTCCTATTGGAGCTGTGGTTATTTGGCCTTAAAGTGCCCGTAGCAGAAACTGTTGCCTTCATGAAGGAGTATCATAACACAAAGAGGTTATGTAGCTTGCACCCTCCTTGCCTTAATTCGTCCTCAATACAAGCATGTGCTCCAATATTAATAAAATAAATAAATAGAAATTCAACTTCAAGATCGAAACAAAATGGCAGTCGATCGTCCGTGAAATAGAGTTTTAAATTTATTTTATTGAGTGAAGTGGTGCTGATGTTTTGTCAACCTGGCAGTCAAGATATTTGTCTAAAAAGCGTATTAAAAACGATATTGAAACAAATGTGCATTCAAATGCTTTTAGTTTTAACCATTTATCGCTATTCACCATCGAAGTTTGTCAATTTATATTTTATAGAAAATCCTTCTCATGAATAAATTATATGACAACCTTGCGTAAGCCACAACAAAATGGATTTAAAAAAATATAATTAAAGAAATACATTATCCAATCGTTGCCCGACTAATAAGTATCGGTTGTCTAGTAAAGTATTTCATAAGCAAATAGTTTACCGCACACGCGACACAGAGATGCCCGCCTGGATTGGATTACGTTGTGCAGCATCCGCAATCATCTCATTTCATTTCACATTCTGTGTGGGAGCAACAACAACATCAACACAAAAAAACACGAAACCCCACCCAGAAATGAAAACAAACTGACCACCACCGTAGTCAGTAGAAATGTGTCGCATTCATACCATCAATATATGCGGTACGCTTTCCCAACGCGCCAACCGTCCAAATTGGGCGTGAATAAAATTTTATTTACTTCAATAGAAATATTTCATCGAAACCTTCCCAAAAGCAAAAGGGGGAAAAACCGAATATCTAAAAGCCACACCAAAAAGGCCACAAAAGGCGTGCCCTGCCTTTCCGCTCGCTTTTCCAATGGTTTGTGGGTCGCGGATTAGGAGTGTGTGTCCTTTATTATTCCATGCTTCCGAATATGGCAGCCAGCTTTCCCCGACACGGTGATTCTAATAGTGGGCATCCGGTTATGCAAAAACAAAAAATGAAGCCCAAAACCGAAACCGAAACGAACGGAACAGAACGGAACGGGGAACACAAAGCAAAATAAAAATAAAAACGACACCCCAAAAACTATATTTATATCCACAAACGATTATGCCGCCCCAATAGCGGTACAACCCAGATTGTCGCCACATAATTTCGCGCCCGGTTCACCCCACAAACGCTGGTCAACCGGTAATTGTACGTTTTGAAGGGAAGGGAGACAACGGGGAACTGTGGGAGTGTGTGGGAGAAAGGGCTGTAGCATAAATCCTTACGCTCTGGCTGCACATTCCACCGTTTCGGATGCGTTTGAATAAAGCGCAGTGCCACCCGTTTGATGCGCGCTTCTTCTATCCAACCGATCCGATGATCATATGGGAAATGGGTGGCGTTCGACTGGAAAGGACTTTAATCACCCCGCTTTTCCCGGTTGGGTGCATTTTTTGGGAAGTGTTTTATGTCCGACGCGGCGAAAAGAAGCAGGACACAAAACGCATACAAAAAAAAAAACCAGGCGCATGTTCGTGTGTGACATTTGTAACAGCGGCCATCACCGCTATAATCATCATCGTGGTAGATCGTCATCGATTATAATAATCAGTGAGCATATTGGTACGAATGGTTTCATCTGCATCACTCTACGAATTGTTTACGGTTAATAATAATCGTGAATGCTTCTGTCACGGGCCTTTTATCTTTTCTTTCAATAAAAGAGGACAATGTATAATAGGGATTAATTTGGGTCCTTTTAATCACCTAACTAAAGGGACAATCAGTACAATTATTTTACATGTGATACCCATATTATTCTAAAGCACTAACACGAGCTTTTGATGTTTAATTAAGATCGTTTAGAACAATTGATCGAACCATACAAATTGCCAATACAAAGAGTACAATTTCGCATAGGTTTTTATTGAAAGCTTGTCACACACAAAAACCAAAACGCACCCTTTCACATCATTTTACCGGGAAAGCGAACATTTAAAATGGTGGGACAAATTCAGATGGAAAAATTGATTCATTGAAAATTGTAGTGTGGTTTGACCGTAATGTCGCTGTACTGTGAAAGGGAACCTCTTAATCAACGTTTATTTCAGTTTCGCCATTAATGGTACTCAATTTTGCTTTCGCAATTCTTTGTACCGTGCGATAGTTTTACGATTGTATGTAAAACGATATGGTGAAACGTTGGAAAGTGCTAACATAAAATTACATATTTATTTTCTTCTTTATTTTCTCTTTTAGTGATTAGTCTTTTCTTTTTCTCATTTAGTGATAATTTTATATTTATTAAATTTAAAGTACTTTATTATTAGTACAATGAAAACAATTCGTCTAAGGATTCAATGCTACGATGGTGTCAGGGACAAGGGAAGAGGAGTAATAAGGAGGATAGATTAATTGTCTACCAGAAAAAGGTGGATCAATGAATCGTTAAGGTAGTTGCAGTCTTCACTTTAACCTCTTTTTTTTTTGTTCGCTTGTATCTATACAATCAAAACCACCAACACGTGTTGGGCACTTTCATATATTTTACTCAAAAAATTAAAAAATGTTCATGTTAAAACATATTTTAAAACAAAACCCGTTATAATATATCGTGTTGTCGCAATGTTCTTCACTGATTTGAATATAAGCGCCTAAATGTATGCAATTAGCAGCACATGCAAACATGAGAATGGTTTTCAACATCACACGTGCTTGTTTTGTGGTTGATGTTTATAAATTTATTTCTTTAACAAATATGTTTTTTTTTTCTTACTTGTATCACTTAAAATTGATTGTAGGTCATTTTTGTCCAAATTAAATACTATTAATACTACTTCTTTAATACTTTTTCCTCTGTATAATTTGTTCCGCACATCAATGCTTATTGATAGGTGTTTTGGTATTGGGTTTCTATTAAAAAAATTGTTTCCATTGCATACGCATACACTAAATCACTTACCCGACCATGCATTGACCAGTTAGCACCCGGTCATAACCATAACAGTACGATTTTCCTGACAAAATAATCTATTTCGTCAAGGCCTTCAGCAAATGCGGTCAAATCGGTTGTGTCGGCAAACCGGCAAATCACGGTCAACACGGGCCGGCACGGCAAGTGTACACATTGATTGTTTGTACCGTAATATCTCTGACTTTATTGTGAGGTGTGTGCAGCAAAGCGCAAACAAACATACCGCCGGTGAACGATTTTCCCGCCGAATCTTGGCCAAAGCGCTCAACTTGCTCAACGTTTCGCATCGATTCGCTCACCCGGTGTCCTGTCCTATCGCACGGAGTTTTCCGACCGCATGCAGCACCAACAATCGATGTTGCGGCCAGCGGTAGCATGGTAATTGGAAAATTATGCAGATTCAAAGCTATTTCGAAGCGTTTGGGATGCTTCACGTGTGTGTGTGTGTGTGTGTTTGAGAGCAGCCAAATGCTGGACGAATGAGCACCGAATATCCTTACCGATCAGATTAATGTGATCAGGTTCTTGCCCGGTGTTCGTGTTGGTCACCATGGATAGACAAAGTACGGATACTGCACGCATGTGACTATAGTTAATACTGTTACACACTCCATTTGAATCAATTCTTCAAGGAAACTGAACAACGAATCAATCGGTCATGTGGCCCTCGACACTTTTGGTGTCGATGGTAGAAAATGAAGTTGTCTATTAAAGTTTGCTTAAGAGGAACATTGTATTATTCTTCTTAAATTCTTATTCTTATTCTTATTATTATTCTTCTTTAAACTTTCATAATAAAGTTTTGTTAGTAAGCACTTACTAATATTTGACATAAATATGGAAATACTTTGTTCGACTTACCCACTTCAAACATTATATTTTTTATTATTTCACTCAAAACAGTTTATTTATTTGCAACAGGCATTATACACGCATTATACTTTATCATTGTCATACTTTATCACTAGCATTATACTTTATCATTTAAAAAAAATGCAAAGTTCTTGAATTTTAGTATAAAATCTTATTTATAACGAATCCAGATTATGAAGCAAAACGTTCCCTTTTTGCGCGCACACTTTTTCATGCTCTGCAAAACCCTACAACAGTCATCACGCCTTGACCTTGTAGAGCTTTGAAATGTCATTCGCTCACCATGCCGAAATGTCAAACCATTGTTTACATTGATCAAAATAAACGTGCTCGCGTGGTAGCGTGCCGGTGCAGAGTTTGTTAAAGTTTGTGTTAAAAAACGAGCAATTTGTCCGTTGAAAACTATTTACCCACTAGTAGTTTGGCTGTGACACAGTAGTTCTTTAGATTGAGTGAAAACAACATGTTACTTGCAGAAGAACAGGTTGAAGTGAGTGTTAGGAATGTTAGTTGCCGTGTGAGAGGAATGAATGTTTAATGTGGTTTTTTCGTTTCATTTATCATTTTCTTTATTCTGCTAGAGTATGGAAGCTTCACCCAAAAAAGTATCTGAGAAATTTAAGGCAGAATTTGCCGACAGTACCGATAGTGAATCTAGCTTCACGGACGAGGATGATTCGGATGAGGAGGTAAGGATCAGCGTTTGGGAGTGTGTCCGCCATAAAACGTGCCTTGTTCGGAATTTTATTTTCGTTCTCTTCTTTATTTGTTTTGCTTCTGTTCCGGTGTTGCTCCTATCTGTGTCTGTGTGTGCGACGACAGCTACGGCAAGCGTTGCTTCGCAACGAACTGAAACCGGGGTTGAACGTGATAGTGCAGGAGGAACGCAAACCGCTGTATGATACGGTACAGCTGAAGGCTTCACTTGAAGCCTGCGTCCTGAAAGCACCATGGTTGGAGCGTATGGATCTGGTGAACGATCTGGCACCGCTCACGCCGGAGCTGGCAATACAGATCGAGAAGCACCAGCAGAAGCGCGAAAACCAGTTCAAGGGCAACCGCAAGATACCGTACGTCGCGCCGGAAGCCGACACCGTGCTGAACGACTTCAAGCGGGAGATACTGTTCCACCGGCAGGCCCAGGCCGCCACCATCGAGGGCATCCGGAAGCTGCACGAGCTCGGCGTCGCGACCAAGCGCCCGGATGACTACTTTGCCGAGATGGCCAAAACGGACGAGCACATGCAGCGCATCCGGAAGGTGCTGCTCGACAAGCAGGAAGGTATCGCCAAGTCGGAACGCATTCGGCAGCTCCGGGAGCAGCGCCGCATGGGCAAGCTGATACAGCGGCAGGCGACGGAGAAGCGCGACGAGGAGCGGAGGAAAATGCTTGGCGACATTAAGAAGTTCCGCAAGGGCAAACTGTCCAACCTCGACTTCCTGGACGACGATGACGGACCGCGGGGTGAGTTCCGCAAGTCGGGCAAAGCGCCGGGCAAGGGTAAGAACGGCAAGCGGGTAGTTAGTGCCAAGCGGAAGGCGCGCGATGCCAAGTTTGGCTTCGGTGGCCGAAAGAAGGGCATGAAGCAAAACACCAGAGAATCGTGCATGAATGATGGTCCACGGCGCAGCTCGGGTGGCCCGGGAAGGAAGGGTGCGGGTAAGGCGGGAGCAAAAAACCGGCCAGGCAAATCGCGTCGCGCCCAGGCCAAGGGTGGTAAGGGCGGTGGTCGCAAGAAGTGAACTCCCACTGTAGAAGCGCGCGCGCGTCTTTCTTTTTTTGTAACTACTAAACATCGTTAACGGTGGCCAACACTTGACGATAATGTACATTTAATGTATTCCATAAGCCTTTTGCTCGTATCTTAGTTTGTCTCTTCTTTTGCATACAAAATAAAGCATAAACGCATGGAAAATAACATGTTTGTATGATAAGAAAAAAAAAACGGTCGGTGTTTATATTGTTGTAAAATATTGAGATTTATATTGATCTAAAGCTAATAATTACTTCATAACTAGTGATAGGATATGTAAATAATTTCTTTTTTTAAGAGTGAATTTTACTCATTAAACCACAGATCATGTAGCATGAAACCACCCCGAGACATTTACAGTTCCAACGATTATCTCTAGGGCCCTTTAGCATCGTTTAGGCAGAAAATGTTGTACAAACATAAAAATACACCTTCTGCTAATCAATGGCCGGGGTGTAATGCTTTTCCATCCTCATCTTTCGACGTTACTTTGCCTCAAGGGAGTCGAACTTTCCCTTTGATGTTAAAGATCGCCCCCCTTTTTTCGCATCTCCCAGCAGATGGAGGTTGCGTTTTACTTTTAAGCAAGTGCCACAGTGAATTGGTTTTACTACAGCGAATTAGTTTTCCTTGACTATAAAGTAGATTTACGTTAAACGAGGTGTAAAATATTAGTAAATGATTAAAGTAAGCACCAACGGTCGTTCGAATGATGGTTTGAGCGCGACAGAAGCTTACCAAGAAGTCCCTTTTTGGGGGACTTTTGGATGTTGTAAGGAATGGTTCGCCCGGTCTTTTGCGAGAAATAAGTACTTTAAACATTTCCCAGGAAATGTTATTATCTGTCCAAGCGTTATTGGATGATGCCAATCGGTTTCTTCTGCCGTTTCGGTTCGCTAGCACCAATTGCCCCGTATCAAACGGAGCGTTAAAATGTAAAGCAACCAGGCGCGTGAAAAGGTGTTCAGGAGGCATAACGTGTTGAGCCACTATTTGCATCAGAATACTTATTCTTATTCTTAAACATTTGCAAATGAAAAATGTGGAAAACAATAATTGTTCTAAAATTGTATTGAAGGCATTAAAGTGGAAAAGACCTTTCATTTCAAGACAAGAAACCATTTAATCTGAAAATAATTATGAAAAAATTACTACATTATCACCTGATCATTTAACTATTTGATCAATTTCAACCCAATTTCAACCAATTAAAAAAAAAGAATTATTTATCACAGAAATTTATTAACTTTTTAAGCTGTAAAAGCTTGTTGTAAAATTAATTAACAAAAGATAACTTTTATAAATCACCTTTTAGAGCAAAAGATTGCTTGAAAGCATTAGTTTTATTACATTTTAATTATATATTTCCAAGTACGAATATCACGCCATGTATATGAATTGATAAAAATTCTCTTCAAAATCAGTTTAGTGAATTTGTATGTTTTTTTTTTTATAAATGATTCAATCAATAAAATGCAGAGCTTAATACAACTCGAAATTTTCGTAATTATCAACGTTTTCCCTCAAAATAATTCTTACCCGTTTCCCTACCGTTAAAAGTGCGTTTTTGTGCGTGAGCAATTTTGAATAAAAACGTTTTCTTAAAAACATTTATGATTGGACGTAATCGTAAAGCGATTTTTTTTTTTGATTGGTTGGAAAATATTCGCAAGGAGCGAACGAGAGAGAATAGCCATTTTTATCTCCGTCCTGTTCTGAACTCGTCGGAATGCGGAAACGGTTCAAATGAACAGTTTATTCGTTCTTAGTAACAGGAGAGCATCCAATAAGCAGGTAGCACCTAATCGCATCATGTCCAGCATCACAGCTCATTCGAACCTGTTTTTGGCGTTTTAAGTAACAGGAGAGCATCCAAATATGGTAATATCACTAATCAAAGGACGCATCCCAGTGTGTGAAAGAGACATAGTCCTCTCACTCTCGCCACTTAGTACTAAGATAGGGCAGGGTTTTTCGCCAGAGACATCATTTGAAATATTTCGTTCTTAGAAGAGATTTTGAAATCATTAATAAAATATTGCAAATTGGCTTTTGTTATTAAATTATAATGATATTTAATGATATTGTTATTGATCAATATCTAACTAATTTCTACTCAACTGCAATCATTAACTGATGTACTAAAATCACAATGTCACAATAAATTTCTCAAAAAGAATAGGTGAAAATCAACACACACGATGAAATATAATTCAATGTAACTGATTTTTCTTTATTGAATAGCATATATGCGTATCTACAAATAGAATAATTAGGAGAATAGTTATATGCATAGGATTAAAAATAAGTCATTGTGACACACACAGACACACAAGCGCAAACATACACTCATCACACGCACACTCACACACACAAATACAAATTGCGTAACGACGACATCAGCTCTCATCCCCTTCTATTCATTGTTTCTCCACGAAATGGAGCGCATCGTGTGTTTATCAAGACAGGGAACATTTTGTTATTCTTTTAAACTAATTATTAAAACTAGTTTCCAGTTTCAGATAGCAGTGAGGACACGGCTTTCTCCTTCTCGCTTGAAAGTAAAACGGATTTTCCTGCTTTTTTTTCTTTTACTTCGTTCCATATCCTTTTTGTATGTGTGTGCATGTTTGTAAGTGCGTTTTGCTAGTAATCTAAACAGGAACAGGAAGCGAACGGCACTAAGAAACAAAAAAATTAAACAAAACAAAAACAAAAGGGCAAGAATTTTGGATGGTGTAAACGGTATATCGGGTAACACCATGTTCTAATCACTTCTCGAGTTTACGGTTCACACATTCATAACCTAACACGATTAAATTATAATCATTATAATGTTTAGGTGTAATTGCTCGATAAGCTTCTTTTTCCTGTTTTTGAACTGATTTTACATTGTTGTATTTATTTATTTATTTAAAAACCCAAACAGTACTGGTGATAAAATGTGTCCTGTCTTCTGGTTAGTATGTGGAACAGGGCTTTATCTCTTTTCCATTAGATCTCAACAAAGCTCTTCTATTCAAGGGATTTGAGCGCCCTTTTCAATACTGGGGCGTGTGCGAGTACATCATATGCAATTTCCGTTGTGTTTAACCATCCCGCCGACTCGCCGATAGGTTAAAACTCGGTTCGATTAAATGCATCATCACGTGAATGTGGATTATGAACGCGACCCTTCCTGTTGCTCCTCGCGCTGATCGAGCCCGCTTCGAAACAATGCAAATTCATATCGTAATTAACTACCTTTGCGACGCCTTGACTTTTTGCCTCTTATGTTCCTTTTACATAAGTCTGCGTGTCGTGTATTATTAGTTCTATCCATTATCCATTATCATATTTTGTGTGGGGATTAAAAGGAAGCAAAGGAAGGGAGAAGAAGTAGAAAAAAAACATAACAAGCAATTCGTATAAGTTTTACAAATAAAATAAAGAATAATTGTATATGTATATATATGTATAAACGTATATGTATGCATATGTATAAGGAGGTGCGCGTATGCGTTGTATTCCAATACAATGAGCGCACGAGTGTAGTGAATAAAATAGTAAGCTGTGTACAAATGGGGGTTTGTTATGTAAACCACCTGGTGGACGTCTGCTTCCCGCCGTCCACACACTCCCTTCACCGACCGGCATGGGATGGCTTGTGTAGGCTTCACTTGAGCGTAATGCGTACGCCACCGTTCGGGAGCTTCTTCATCATGTTCCACACCTGTATCCGCGTCATCTTCGCGATCGAGATATCATTAATGGCAACAATCTCTTCGCCGGCACGCAGCAGGCCAGATTTTTCTGCGGCACCACCTGCAAAAAAAGAGGACGAAGATGGCGTAAGTAATGGGCAGTATCTTTATTCTCATTCCACCTTCGCAACACTTACCCATGAAGATTTTCTTGATTATTAACGGCTTGTTACCGGTCGGTGAATCGTAACCACCCTCGATGGAGAAGCCGAGACCGGCACCGTCCTTGTTGATTTCGACCATGCGACAGCCTTCCGGTACATCCGCGGTAGCGAAGGAAGCTGTTGAATACAAAAAGGAAAATAAATGGTCAGATGGTTTTCTTTGATGATACAAAAATAATAAGGCATGTTCAATGTGACACTGATATACTAAGCACAATGGTGGTTACTAGGGGACAACTAAGCACTAACAGCACTGTTAAAAACGCCTAGGGGTATGCAATGTGCGTACGGCAAGAGATGTGGAATTTTATGGTTCAACAGTCAAAAGGGATTAGAATCTTCTTTTTTAAAAAGATTCTCACTATTCAGACTATTTCATTATGTGGGAAATAGTAATAAGCTAACATTTGTATTTAAACGATTTTATCTTTATATATTATTTAAATATTGTATACATTTAGGCGCATAACGCTGATGTTGATAGTTTTATAACTGACATATAGAGGGCGCAGACCGAAGATAGATTGAAAATTCAATGATCATCATCCAAGAAAGTCAATAGTAAAAAGAATCTACTAGGAAAACTGGTAAGGAAGCATATCCTTTTTTGTCACAGTACTTTTAAACAGCAATCGGAAGTAAAAAAACATTCTTCAAACCGTTACTTTCACTTACCATTGTCGGTAGCATTGCTAGAGGAACATTTGGACACATCGTCCGCCGACAGGAGACCATCCTCGGATGCGGTACCATCGAACACACTTTCAGCTGTAAATAAAACCGTACAGCCGTACAGGAATGAGTCATTCTTTGCAATCGGAATCAGCGCAAATGCTGCCTTACCTTCGTTCGATGCCACATCCAGATGGTCGAGATCCAACGAACGGGACGCTTTGTGTTGGATCTTTAGCTTGCGCTCGTATTCGGTAGCGATTTCACTCTTTTCTGCCAGCGAGCTAAGTGAACCCATCGAGGGTCGCTTCAGCTTCGTTAGCGTATCGAGTACGAGCGACTTCGATCGTGTGATAACCATGACCACTTCCGGCCGTGGTGTCTGCAAGGAATGGATGCCAAAGTGTGGTTAGGTCAGGACTTTCGACTTGTTCCGCGCTCGTGCGCTCGTGTGACCACCTACCTTAAGTACGCTGAGTGACTCGCGATGGGTAAGGCCTCGCATGCTGAGACCATTGATCGAAAGGATACGATCGCCCTTCTTCAACCGTCCGTCCCGGTCCGCGGGTGAGTTGGTGAGAATCTTGTGGATCTGTGCAAGGACGTATCAAAAAGGATCATTTACTGGGCACGCTAAAATCCCGCACCCTTTCTGTCCTGCTTACCGTAATTTCCTTCGCTTCGTAGTCGGAACCACCGGCCAGTGTAATGCCGATGCTGCTTTCGGGTGTTTCACGCTGCAGCACCACGACGAACGCTTCCGGTGTGGCCAGCGGTGGATCTGCCTCTTCAATGATCAGCTGCAGGTCCTGCGGTGTGATCAAACTGTGACTACTGCCCAGCGACGAGAAGCTGCCATAGTCGGACGGTGTGCTCTGGAGCGTTTGGGACGACCCGGTACAGTTCGGTGCTACGCTCCCCATCCCCAGGCTGTTCGTTTGCAGTGAGGACACGCCGGACGAGGAGGACGCTAGCGAGTCCCAGGACGAGAACCGATCGTGACCGTTCGTGTGGTGGGTGGTTTTTGGTGTGGCATGTACCGGTGGTGAGGTGGCCGTCGGTACGACAGTCGTTGCCGGTGTGACCGGTGCCGGTGCGACCTGGTGCTCCTTCGCTGGCTGCTTAACCGGTGTCGGGATGACCGTACTGTTGGCGGACTTCGATTCGAACGATTTGCGAATTTCGGCCAAGTTTAGCTTCTTCGTTTCCACGGACGAACGTAGCTCGCGCCGTACCGGTACGGGTACGGATGGTTCCGTGGGCACAGTGCGGCTCATCATGTTGGGCGTTGATAGTTTCTTCTCGGCACGCAACGCACCAACCGTGGCCCCGGGTACCGTCGTCTCCACCGGTTCCTTGTGCGAGATGGTACGGGCTGCCTCGTGACGTACCCATTTGGCAAGATCCGACATTGAGCCACCGTTCAACGGTGTATCGTGAGAGATCTTTTTCTGCAGCTGTTGCTGCTGCTGCTGCTGTTCGGGTACGACGGGTCCGTGCGTTATAGGCAATTTATCTGCCACCGGCAGCGGTACGGCGGCAGCAACGATCGGTTCCTCTAGGACCGAACTATCCTCCAGATCGGACACGACCTCCACGTACGAGGCAACCTTTATCACCTTATCGACGATGCTATCCACACTGTCTACCACCTTGTAGTGGGTCAGTTCCGTCTTCTTTTCCGGCTCGTAACCGTTCGATTTAGCGCCCGCGGTGAGGGTGGAACCGTTCGTAAGCGAGCTTCTTGGTTTGGATTTTGACTTGCGGCGTTCTTCCTCCTCGTACCCATCCGTACTGTCGCCGGTATCTTCGTACCGCTTCGATTTCGCACCATTGCCAAAGGATCCGACGTCCTCGATCTTCAGATCACCGCCGCCCCGTCCATTCCGACACTTGGCGGATGCGAGCACATTCTTCCGATTCATGGACGCTTCGGACGAGGAAGACTTGGACAGCTTCCGGCTGATGTCGACGGTCGGTGTGCTGCCGACCGAGCTGCAGCTTGCCTGCGACCCAGAGCTGGACGTTAGCGTCGAGTTGGAGCTCGTGATGGACGTGTTCGTTTCCGAGCTGAGCGTACGGGTGAGGGCGTACTTCTCGACCGGTGCTGCCGGTGCGACCGGCGACACCGGTGGTGAGGACACGCGCGAACTCACCACCGAATCACTGTCGTCGCTCTCATCCTCCGTGCTGCGCAAACAATCGGTAGATCCACTCTTCGGCGGGTAGACGAGTGACGTTCGGGGCGGTTTCACCGGTGGCATCGGTGGCAGTGGCTTCCGGAACGTTGGCACCATCTCCGGTTCGGATTCGGACAGCTTCGACGAATCGGCCGACCCGGTCGGCAAGCGCGTGCTGGATGCACGGCACGTCACATCCGGACCATTGCTCGGCTTAACTGGAACAGTCGGCGACGGGCCGGTCATCGAACTGAGGCTCGATTTCGGTGGCATCGGCAGTGTGCTCGTTTTGCGACTGTAAGAAAGTGGCGCCGCTGCCGGTGGTTCCACGGGCGGTTTGGCAATGACACCGGATGATAGGATA
Source organism: Anopheles rivulorum (assembly GCA_018908115.1). NCBI lineage: Eukaryota > Metazoa > Arthropoda > Insecta > Diptera > Culicidae > Anopheles > Anopheles rivulorum. The sequence continues at coordinate 14,379,416 of CM032179.1, forward strand.
ATTTCCGAGTCCTTGCTCTTGATGATGGGCAGCCCGATAATGCGCGCGTCGGGCAACACTTCCGCCTCCGGTACCTTCTCCGGGATGACGAGTCCGCGCAGCTTCGACATTGACTTTTTGCGCTGTTCCAGCAGGTTCGAGATGGACGACTTCCAGCGCTCGTCCGTACCGGGCGTACTGTTTGATGCGACGAGCGAGCTGGTACTACCTCCCGCCGTGCTCGTTCCGATCGTGGCCAGACTCTGCCCGTTCGAGTAGCCCGAGAAGCTGGTCGTACGGGCGAGCATCTTCGTACCGTCCGCAACGCCACCATTGGCGGCACCGTGCGGTTTGGCCGCTTCGGCTCGATTGATCGGGTTCAGATTTTCCACACTGTACGCCTTCCCCAGCACGACCGGTTTCGACGTTTCCAGGCTAAACTTGGCCTTGTACGGTGCTTCGCTAGCGGTGGACACCGTCAGCGTAACGGCCCGATCGACCTCATCCAGATGCTCGACGCTGTGCGCCTTCTTGCGAAGCGTTGCGTACGTTTCGATCGCTTCGACCGCCTTCTTGGAGCTGGACCCGTCCCGCGACGAACCGAGCAAGTTTTCCGAGCTCTTGGTGAAATCTTTGCTAAACTTTCGCGGCGCGGCCGTTAGTGGTGCGGTGGTGTGCTGCGGTACCGGCAGTACGGCACCCTCTGCATCGGCCGCACACGAGAACATTGCGATCTTGTCCCGCACGCTCTTTTCCGACTTTTCATCCTTGCGCCAGTTTGAACCGAGCAGCGAAATTCGGCTACCGGCGGACCCGGGGGGCTGTGGTAAGGGCGGCGGTTTGCCGTGCAGCTGATGGTCGGGCACATCCACCGAACGGCGCCGCTGCTCGAACACGCTCTGCAGCGACTGGTACGCCTGGGGCAGCTCCTTCCGACTGACCATTGACTCCGCGATCGAGGAACTGCGGGTTGGAAAGGGTGGCGGCTTGCGGAAACTGTCCCCGTTCGGTGTGTGGGACATCTTGCGTGGTACCGGCGGTGGATGACTTTTTGGCAGATCGGGTAGATCATCATTGAAACTACAAGAAAAAAAGAGAGAGAGAAACCCATGAAAGAAGTGTTCCCGATTGACTGACCAGAAATAGCCATGTACCGACCTGGAATGTTTGTCGTTCGATTTGGCGTGTACCGGCGCCGTGATGCCACCGTTCATAATCGTCATCGCGGCCACCGGTCCCGTGCTCGGGATGGCAGCGTTCCCGTTGACACTGGTGCTGCTGCCGTTCGGCACGGCCGTCGTTGCAGCCGCCGCCGCCGTCGTCGTCGTCGTCGTCGTCGTGGTGGCAGCGGAAGGTTCGCTAAAGTTCGGCGGGAACTCATGCCCATCCGGTGGTAGTCGTGAGAATGCCGGTGGCGCTACTTTGCCACCATTCGTTGCTGCTGTGGATGGCGCTGGTATGAGCTGATGCACGGTGCTGGCGATGGCGGTCACGGTGGTTGTCGTCGTCACTACATTATTCATCGAGTCCATGCTCGTGACACTGCCCGGGGCGGTCCGTTTGTCTGCGTCCGGGTGGCTGATGCTGATCGGTTGGTTGGTGGCGCTCGCGCTGCTATCGGTGCCCGCCGCTAGCCCGGACGAAGCGATGTGGCTCGGTTCTGGAATATCGGGTGACGAAAAGGGCCAAATTGCATTAGCATTCCAGGGAATGGTGGCTGTGTGCACTTCCAATATTAAAAACATCCTTTCAATAAGATTATGCAACCGGTTCGGTTCGGTTGACGAAGAACGACTTCTTCGATCAACACCACACCATGCCAAGACGGCTAAGAAAGATTTAAATGTTAACAAAACTGATGGCGAAATTGTCGAACTTGTTCAAATGTTTTCAAATTTTCATTAATATGAATAATTAAATTTTTCGTTTTTTTTTTTATTTTTTTCATAGAAGTTTCTTGAATCTTTAAATTTTTTTATTCATTTGTCCAGAATATATCAATATTATTTTTGGAAATGATTTTTGGACACTTAATTAGGACTTTGTTTAATAATATTAAATAACCATCTTTATCAAGTTCTTGCGACTGATTCCTTAAAGAAGTTGAAGAAGGATTCAGATAAAATAATCTTTATAAATTGAGATGTCGATGTGATGGAGAAAATCGCTAATATATTTTACAATATAAACTGGTGGCATTAGGTATAAATGAAGAAGTTTTTATAGTTTGAGTTTTTATAAGTTGAGTAATCAATACTGAAATCAATCTATATCAAAAAAAAAAAAAAAAAGATGGCAATAGCAGTACCACAACTGTTGCAACATGAACATAAACATGAAAACCAATGATAAGCGATAGTGTCTCTGTGATTATGGCAAGAAAATTATTTTCATTCCTATTTAATTATTATCATATTTATCATCATAGCATCATATTTATTTCTCGAATATCCCTGCATAGAAAGAAACCTTTTTAGATAGCAAAAATGTGTACTCATTTCCCAATGGATGTAAAGTGGCAAAAGAAAAATGCTTTTTTATGATATGAAAAATGGTATTAACAAAAACGACGTCATAATTAAGTGTTACCACCTTCTATAGAGCAAAAAGGTGTGCTTAAAGTATCGGCAAATTAGTAGCTTTTGATTTGTGATTTGCTACTCTTTATTTGCCCTTGCAAAATGCGGAATACGGAACGCATCAACCATTCCGAATCATAGCGCAGTAGGGACAAATCACGCCAAATGATAAATGTCGTTGGTGCGATAAATTATACGACAAATTGCTGCAACATCCATAAACAATGCTGCCCAGGACTAACCGGGGGGACATTGCGCGGTTCCGCTGTTTATCACACACACACACATTCCTTCCGGAGCAAACAAACAAAATAATCAAAACATTGTGCGAGAGGTTGGGTGTGTGCTTTTTTTTCTCCTTCGTTTTAGCTTCACAGCCCAACTACTTCACGGTCACCACCCTGTCGAGCTGCCTGAAAGGTTAAGTAGTTCGCGCGCGCGTTGTAAATTGCTCATGCATGACTCGAATGTGTGCCCGGCTCAAACGGATGCGGAATGTTGGTTCACCGTTTGCCAGGGTAACCGTGCAAAAGGCGGCATCGTGGGTGGGTACGGTCGCGCTACTGCACTCTGTGTGTCGTTGTTGGTTGTTGCTGGTCTCGATCTCCGGATGTCAATTTTCGGTTGTAAATTGTCGAACCCCCTTCGGGTGCGCGAGCGCACGTCAATCGAGATGGGGCGCGTCCTCCACAGCAAGAACAGCAATATGAGAACGATCATTTATTGACAGTTATGCGACAAACGGGGACGATCGGGGCGGGAGACCGATGGTGAATTATAGCAGATCACATCCGTTCCGGTTATGGATGGAAGGCGAAAGACCGCAACATACACACACACCTAAACACACAGCAAGCACAGTGGAGACATGGAGACGCCCATCTTCAAGCGAGGGGAGTTTGGATTGTAGTGGAAGTTCGGCCCTCGGCGCGTTCGGACTTTTTCGCTTTGATCAATTATCGATGTCTAATAATGGACATCGGGGTCCACATCCATAACCAAGGGAAGAACGAGCGATCTCCAAGACCAACCAAGGGAAAGACCATAGAGACAGGCAGTCTCCAATAATGGACGACACTCCGTAGCAAAATGTGCGGTCGCTCGCGGACTCTTGCCCACGGTTGCCCGGTAAATAAATCAATAATTGTTTCAATCAACTTCCTTCAGTTTCCGCACAGCACCATTCCGAGGGTAAAGTGATGTTTGGGGTTTGATGATAGATGGAACTATGGGGTAAATATTTTTCCCCTCGGTTCGGTACTACGAGTCACAACTACCTTTTGCAGATATTTCTCTCCCAAGCAAAGATCAAGGTACTTTTTCACCGCTTGCAATGTTGTGCCGGCCTGTGAGAACTATTATCTCAAGATACCATCCCCTCCTCCTTCGTTCCCCTTTACCACCAACATCCATTTGTTTCAATCATCTTCAATGGCGATAGAGCCCGCTCTTTACTTCCGTCACCTCCGGACGGACCAGAAGCGAAGTATCAAGTGAGCCACGATGTGGGTCATAACGGACGCGCCAACCGTTCTTAAACGAAACGTGACCCTCGGGCGGGGTCACTCGGTCGCGGGCGGGTTTTATTAATCGTTTGCCCGTGGTTAAGCTGCCCGTGCCCAGTGCTGTGTGAGCGAACGGCGACGAAAAGATGAAAACCCATTTCCTTGCCCAGTCATCACCGGCAGTCATCGCGCGATGCATCCGGGAGTTGTGTAATATTCATTACGGAACGGATTTAACGACCGTAATTTTAGTGCCCAATGGTCTACGGGGTACCATTGTTTGTCTTCTGTTTAAAGGTGGTTTGTTGCTTTTTTTTCCCCTCTTTCTTGTTTTATTATAATTAATTAGTGCGGGTGTTCATGCGCAACAAGCTTTAAATTTGTTGGCTCCATACTCATTTGCATGTAACCAAAATCGTCCATTTCTATGGAAGGTGTAGACAAGTTTTTTTTTCTATGTAGCGTGGATCCATTGTGGTGATGAACATCATCTCCAGACAACATTGGTTTAATGTGTGAGATAGTTAAAGTTTACTTTTCATAACACAGAAAAACGGTTGAATACAAACAGCTAGTTTAATGGTAATGAAAAAACAAATTTTATATTGAAAAAATACATGAATTAGATTGGTTTTATTATTAAAAGTCATACACTTATTTGCATATTTAACTTCTATTGCCGCAATTATAAGCTACAATATTCAATGATCCAAATTAAACTGAGTTTTGAGTGCATCAAATTGCAGAAACTATAGTTCTTTAATCGAACGATATAACATTATTATTTATTCATAAAGAAAGGCAAATCCCCTTATTTCTATTTAGTATTAAAATGATTTAAAATAAATTTAAAAATAAGATATACATAATCGTCGAATTCTCCAGACTTTAAAAAAATTTAAAAATAATTTATATTCTCATTTGACTAAAATGTTATAGTAATTGCATACTTGCAGGCGGATTCTAATGAAAACAGCTTCCTCGTGGATTTGCAGATTTGCAGCAATGGGGTATTATAGCTTTAATAAAATTAAATTCAAAATTGGTTGATTCAACGAATTTAAATGTTCAACCAGCGCAATACTTGTAACTAAACGTCCTACCAAAAAAGGTTTCAATGAACTACCTTTTTTTTTGTGTGTGTGCAAAGCTTCACCATCTTTCGCAGAGTGGAGCGAGAACTTTCTAGAACTGCACATGTACGTTAACGCAACCTTCCCTGCAAGAAGGAGCAAACTTTTTTCGGCAGTGCGTAGTAGTGGTTGAAACATGATTTACCACCGCTAGATATGCAAACTGGTTCTTCCGGTCGGGATTGTAGCTTACGCCGCTTCGTCCGTACAAACCTTTCGAGTGAGCGAGCGAAAACAGTGTCAGAGACCGAACGGAATAAATCCTACCTAGGTGTCCCTTCAGAATGGTACCGATACACACACCCACTAAGAAGAAGAAGAAGATAATGAAGAAGTAACAGACAGAGAGAGCGAATGGCAAGCGCAATGAAAGAAACTTAACTCCGAAAACGGTAAAACATATCGGGTATGACCCCGTGTCTCGTTCGTTCCACTGACTTTATCCCACCCAACCAACATTAATCCAGTGACGGGGGAGGGAAAGGAGAAGGATGCAATCATCCGGAGGGATGCGATCCTGTCCGAGTGGTTCGATTGTCCGAACAGAAAGCGTGACATCCTCCGAAAAAGAAAAATAAACCGGCATCCAACACCAACCTGGTTGACCGAGTATGGATGAGATAAATGTCGCGACAGTCTTGGGGCGAACTTGTTGTTCTTCTTCAACTGCTGCTGCTGCTGATCGTCTTATAACATATCCACAAGAAATGGGGTTTGATACATGGGAGGGTATAGAGGGTGGCAGTGAAAACGGACAAAACTGTAATAATGTTGCAGCGATCTCGCCTCTCTATGTCTCTCTGTCTTGCAGAGTGCACTGTCCCAACTGGCCCAATGAAAAAGGGCAATCGTCGAGTCTCGCCACAAAATAGCCTCGCTCGGGCTTTGTACGCTTGTGTCCGGCATCGCATGAAAAACACCTCCGTTACACCCTTTGCTAGTTGGAAGGTGCGAGCTCAGTTCGCTACGATCGCACTACACGATAGCCATTTGTGGAATTGTGGAATCTAATTTCTTCGCCCTGGCCTCGGTTCCCCCCAGCAATCCGTACGTGGGGCTGGGCAATGACAGAACCTTACAGCAACAGCACAACACAAACGCAACTCCTATTTGGGCGCAAAACTCGGGGATCCCACCTTCCAAAGTGCACGGACACTTTAACCTCTCGCTCAGCGTGCAACGAGTGCGCGAGAAGATCTCGCCACAAATCGCCAACCCAACCGACTTATGTAATCCGGTTCTGGGCCAGATGTTCCGCCGTGTGATGCTGCTGGTCAGCAACCTATGCCCTCTCTCCGTTAGCAGATATGTCCGCAAAGGGAAATCTCCCCACCGCCCGGGTCCCCGAATGGAGATCCATCTTGTTGTTTGTGGTTATGTTGAGTGGAATGCACATGCGGAAGTTTGGTGCAGCAGTGTATCGATCCATCCGGTGCATCCAGATGGATGCGTGTTGTAGCCCATTTTTGTTTTGCTGTTGGTAAACGTGTAGCGTATTTTGCTCTTCTCCATTCTGAACGTTTCTAACACCAACACACACATGCGGGTTAGCGGGCAGTTTGCGGTGTTCTGTTATTTTTAATCTAGAAAATGCAGCTTTTAAAAAGGTGAAACGGCGACACGGTGTGTGGACGCGGGTGTTAACGTGCGCGTGGATTCCTTACGGTCTTCATCTCTGTTTCCCCAATGCTGTTCTGGTGTTAGTTTGCAGCGCGGGCATAAATAAACGGGCGATCGGGTCGCTTGATTCGCGCGCCTAAAACCCGGCAGGAGGCCAACCTGCGCGCGTACCGCGCGAACCGGTGTTTTTTGGATTCCTCCGGGATTCTGCCAAGAAGTTCTCGTTACGTTACGGCGGCATGGCGTGTGCAGAACACATCTCCCTCCCCTTGCTTTTACCATCCGCCTGTCTTTTCCTCGATTATGCCAGATCAGAGATCAGGTTGTGGCATGAACAAACAGCGAACAAAACGGATTGGGGAAAAGCGCAAAGGCAAGAAAAGGAAGGAAAAAAACACATTCGAACCAAGTTCATTGACTTCGGTGTGGTGGAACACACATTTGGCAACCAGGCGAAGCGATTTTCTGCTTTCACGTAAAAGTAAGGAGGTAGAACACGCTAGAACGGCGTCGAAAGGCACAGCCACGGTGAAGTTTTAATTAATATTTTATGTATTCTAACGATGTAAGAACATGTCAATATTTAATTGCTCGTTTGCTCAATTTTCTTTTTCTAATGGGATATTTTCAGCAAAAGCATCATCAGCAATCTTTGTTTTCTCTCCTTTTGCCGCAAACTATTAGAAAGTGGTGGATGGGAAAACTTGTTTTGGATGACGTTCCGAGAATGGATCTTTTTTGGTTTTTGCTAAAGCATCATCACGATCGACAACGGAACCGACACGTCAAAGTTATCAGTCAGTTCATCCTTCTTCAGTGTTGTTAAAGCTTTTGCAAGCTTTAAACCTAACGCCACCAATTCGGGTGAAGCTTATTCCTGCCAAGAACAAGCTAGATACATCACTTGGCTGTGTGACGCAACTTGAGCTGCGTCGGGACTTAAGAAGTGGCAACAGTTAAAGCGCTATTTCCTGTTTCATTGCTCCATTTACCATCACGGAAGGACTTTTCCCGGCAAGTCTAAACGTCTTACAAAAAGCTCGACTGACTCGACGACAAAATAGTTGTTGTTTGGTTGCTGCGCTGTTTTGCCCGTTCCTCACCTAATCTAGCAGCACAGTTCGTCATAGGAAGAGCCGTGAGCAAAAGTGGGTCACAAATGACGATTTATGGGTTCGCTAAAACGCAACCCGCCTGGGCGCTGGTCACACACAAATTCCAAATTGTGTTGGCTTCGGGAATGGACGATGGGAATTTTTTAGGGTTATAGTTTTTGGGGGGGGATTCAGCAAAACGTGACATGAATGGAGGGCACACGGTGTCGCATTGCTGCTTTTGGGGTTGAAAGAAAAAAAAAAAATCATCCCGCATTCCCGGCAGCTCTTCTGCTCTTCTTCGCGTGAGATTTCTGTCCTAATAATGAATTAAACACAACGCGGTGCGTTTAATGTAAACTGCTTAACAAAAGGGAGAACACGATTGCTACAAGATACAACCGTCACACAAAATGAGAGCTTTTGGCTTTTTTTTTGTTTTGTTTTTGGTTAGGTACGAGCACAAACGAGCAGTCCGTGAAATAATTCACGAAAAAGATGCATCGGTGTGTTAAACATAATGGAAATGGTAATAGCATGTTCTACGGTCGTTTAAATTAAAGCATTTGACAACAATGACCATTACGCACAAGTGGAGGGCAGTTTGATGTAAGTTTTATCGCATTATTAACTCCCTTGTTTTTTTGTTTGGGGCACGGGTTAATGGTGAGATTTTAATTTCTAATTAAAAAAAAAAGGTTTTACCCGATTTTTGGTGTTGTTTATCTTTCCAATTAATAAACGACATGTTTGTTTTTGCTTTGGAAGTATAGTTGCAAGAAAGTCTGTTGTCGATTATAAAATGTTGACGATATTAACAACAAATAAAGGTAAATCTGAATGTATCATTAATTCTCTCTCTCTCTCTCTCTCTCTCTCTCTCTCTCTCTCTCTCTCTCTCTCTCTCTTTGGCTTAACGACCTACCAGGTCATGCCGGCCAGCAAATGGCTTGCTAGACTATTAGATACCACGTAGTTGCATAGTCAGTGCTACGGGGGAACGGTCCGGATGGGATTTGAACCTGGTCCGGTCGTGGTAGGGACTAGCGCCGTTTCCAAATACACCACCGAGCCGCCGCAATTATAAAACGATTTGTTTGATCAAGAACATCCAATATGATGGCTTCAAGATTTTTTAAATAAATCGCGGCACATTTTCGTCCATTTGTCTCTCGTTCGATGTTACCAACCAAGATGCGAACCCAAACCATTAATGTTAACTTAAGCAAATTGGTTTTACAAAATTTAAAAATTTAAACCCAGAACTCGTTTCTTTTGTAGCAAGAACTGAATCGTGGTAAAAGAAAATCAAATGAACCCAGAAATGGTACTCACGATCAGTAGATCATAAAGCTTAAAAGAATTGTTTCATCAAATGTTTAGAAAACGTTCAATTTCTTTCGCATCATTTGCTCGGTTTGTTGTTTATAATTAATTTCTGGGTCATTTTTGAATAATATTTTTGAAAATATTGAAAATAAATAATTGTGTTGGATTACAGTGCAGTAAATTGTGGGGCTGTCCATATTGTCGTTGAAAAATTATTAATCCGGTAAAGCCTGTGTACTATCACAGGACGCCTAAAGTATTGCCCAAAGTGAAATAAAAATCGCAATAAAAATTTGATTTAAACTATAAAAATAAGTACGGTTGTACGAAACCGCTCAACAGTGACGACAACATGTAATAAAATTCCAACCAACTGAGGTCTCTTCCATCTGGACTGTGTTTACGTACGATAAGGACAAACAAAGCGATACGTTGATCTTGCATCGCTATTTGGAGGGTTTTCGAAATCGTGCAAACGTTTTATGACCCAGTCCGGCGATGATCTGCGAAACCTTCGGAGAGCAAAACTTTTGCTTATCTCGTGCTGCATATGCGCACGTCCGCACGCCTTCCTATAATCGATCGAGCAGACACACCACCGCGAATTGGAAATGGAAATAGGACCAAAATCGTGATTGTTTTGGCACAAATCTACACCAACCGGGGAGAGTGGCAGAGAGAGAGAGAGAGCACAAGATGGAATGATAATTGCGCACAGTGATGTTCGATTTCCTGACAATCCATTCCAAACCCAATTTCCAGACCCTTTCCATCCTTCGATCGAGGGATAGGCTTGATTGGCAAACAACATCCGAACGTACGTTATTAGCCGAACCCGATCGAGCGATGCCGATCGAACGGAAGCTTTCTTTCCGGGGGCCGGGGCTGACTCTTTCCGGACAGGACGCCCTTGAACTTGCGATGTCGTCCAGCGCAAAACACCTGCCGTTAACCAGCGCCCACCACCGCCGAACCGCCCGAAGGTGAATGATGCCGGTGGCATTTTAACTTCGAGCACGAACAAGTTTATTAGCCGGCCTGATTAGGCGCCTGGGCGGCATGCATGGGCTACTAATTGGGGTGGAAATTTTCCAAATATTTTACCCATTCTTCGCTTCCTACTACTGC